>PVKA01010695.1:0-55360 GCA_004027165.1 Ctenomys sociabilis
GTCACGCAGCTGAGGCTGGCTGGCGAGGAGGGAGGACACGAGCGGGTGGAGCGCTAACCTTGCGGTCCTCACATGCAGGTGGTCCTGGGCGCCACCCCAGCACCCAAGGAGTGGAGACAGCGCAGTTCTGCTACTTTTGCATAAACAAGTCAGCACTCAGCACAAAGGTCTCTCTCTTCCCAGGACAGAACACCAGGATACACCCTGGTGGAACCCCCCTCTGGACTTGTGTGGTAGCGTCATCACAGACGTAGGGGAAGACGCCTGGACCCCAGCTACTGCCCAGGCCTCCCTCAGAGCCCAGCCTCTTAGACTCCCCACTTCCCTACAAAGTCTCTGCTCAATCACACACTTTGCCAAAGAACAGGAAATGAAACTTCAGGTAACAGATTTCTTGCCAAAAGTACAAGGAAGCAGACAGAATGGGGTTCACCCACCACACCATGGGTGCAGGAGAAGCCTGAGGCTGACAGCTGGGACAAACTGCACCCACACCCAGGGGCAGGGGTCTGCTCTGGGCACTAAGAGCTCCAGGAGGCCCTGCTTGTCGCAGGGTGTTCACCTGACACAGGCACAATGGTCATGGAAATGGTACCAGGCAGCCAGAGCAGACTGAACCAAGCTCCACACACCCTGTGCCAACAGAATTTCTATACTAAACTTTTTGCTTCAAAAGACAGATGAAAAGACTCTTTCAGACGGCACACATTCATTTCTGAGAATGTCTTCTTGCCTCAAATTATCTGATGGGCTACACAGCAACCACTGCAAGCCTTGAATTGTCAGACCGTCATGTGTCCAGTCAGTCACGCTCAGGACGCTTAGGTGCCTGCTGTGGACGACTGGACCCCCAAGCCAAGCCCGGCAGCCCGCCCTCATCCTGAGCCTTCTCAGCCGGGGGGAGAGCGCTTCCTTCTTCAATGCTTGCTCTAAGACTCTTTCATATGGATCCTTCCTGCCAGCGATGCTCTCTGGGCCTGGCCCCAGTGGTCCCTAGAGCTGCCTGGCGGTCGGAACACTAGGGCAGTGTGAAACCTTGCTGGAACTCAGAGAGCCTCAACAAGTAATGGTGGCAGCTCCTTCCCAGCCAAAGCAGTGCTTGTTGCCACTGTGTCTGTACCTGACCTGCTACACAAGCCTCCCCACTCGAGGACAGGTCAAGAATCCCTCTACTTCAACAACAGTGCAAATTTCAGCTAGAGATCTGGGTGCGTACTCAAACAGCAACATGAATGTGTTGCAGACCCAATATCCTATGCTCACTGAATGAAGAGTGCGGCCCTCAATACCTCACCTCCCGGGACTGCACTGACGCCCCCATGAGACTCTGGCTGTTGTGTTTAAACACAGCTAAGAGGCCCCTGACCCATGAGCAGTGTGACTCAGTTTACAAATGACCTAGGCAGTTAGAGAAACCTGTCTCCATAGCAACAGTTGAAAGGACCTGCCTTCCTTTCATTTTTAATATAAAGTTCTGTTAAAAAATGATTAAAACTTTAAGCAGGGAAAAGAAAAGTGGTCTACTAGATTAAGCTTTAAAAGGGTTGTTATTTGCTATACAAATATATACTGCAGCTCTTACAACATTCACGCCAGACAAGACCCTTCTATACTGAAGGACCAGAGCTCAACATGTGGAGAACAGGAGTGCTGATTTCAAGGACTCTAACTCAAATGTCCCCAGAAAACATGTACAACTGAAAGATCTACTCAAGGTGAACAGAAGGCTCGGGCATCAGGCTACTTCTGTGTTTGCCAACAGTATACAAATTCCTTAGAGGAAAAAAAACAAATCACCTCATCGAATGGTCCTAGTCACTGCTCACCTTAAGCTTGTAAAGTGCCTGTAGCTGATAGTTCACTTGTGTGGCTTTGCTACCAAAGCTTTCTCTTCTTTAAACTGCTGTCCTCTGGTCTGTTGTCCCAGGCAGACTCCCTCTTTGACTGGTAAGTCGCGGAGCCATAGTTCTCCCACTCACCCTCGCTGAGAGCCCATGCCTCTCTCCTGTCACCTTGCCCGCCCTCCTGGTCATCACGTTTCCTTCTACTCCCAGCTGTGTCAGCGCCAACAGCAAAAAGCTCACCGTGTGCCAGAGGGCAATGGTAGGCCTGAGGGGAGATGTGGGCAGCAGATGGCTGTAAGGCACTGCTCACATCCTGGTAAGTTATAGAAACACCCAGCTCGCCCCAGGGTGGTGCTGCCCCGGGATGCGGGGGGCTCAGGGCTTGCGGATCCCTGAGGAATGTCCCTGCCTTGGCTTCAGCTTTGAATCTCCTGAGCAGTCGTGGGTCCCGAAGTCGGTCCTGCAGTGGCGGCCTTTCAGGGTCCCTTTTGGTTACAGGGACAACAGCTTCATTAGAGTCAGAGGGGCTATGGTACAGAGAAGCAGCAAAGGACATTTTGGTGAGTCCACTGTCCAGCCTGCTGCTAGGCAGGCCGCCCAGGGGCCTGGACACCTCGGGGGTAATGGTAGGAGGGTGGGTCAGACTCCGCTGCAGCGCGGGCTTGAGCTTTAGGATCTTCATTGCATCATGTCTGTAGTTTTTGTCACAGGTCTTAACAATAGCACCTCGCTTCTGAGCATCCTGAATCAGTTCGTTCCAATGCTGGTTTTCCTTGAGACGAAAGAGAAGAAACAATTGCACACCAAAGAAATATGCACAGCATGTACAACAGGGCTGTAGCTTTCATCTCTGGTGTAAAGTTTCATGATTAGACACCAATCAGACAGAACTAAAAGGACACAGCAGGCTCTAGTACAGAATGTTAAAGCCACACTGCTAACCATAACTACTGGTCCTAGCTCTAAGGAGGCAAGCCTGGCTGTTCTCAGCTGTTACTGGTGCTACCTGGTAATACCCTCCCTGAAGGCCTGCTATTGCCAAAAGCGTTCTGTTTTAATTTCCATTAAATAACATTAAAACTTCCGGGCCAGGGAGATGGCTCAGTAGAATAAGTGTTTGCCTGGCAAACACAAGGGCCTGAGTTCAATCCCCAGTTTCGCCAAAAAAAAAAAGAATTGAAACTTCAGTTCCTCAGCCACACCATCCCATTCCAAGTGCACAATGGCCCTGCACTCCTGTGGCCACTGCACAAGGGGCTGTGTGTCCAGAGCACTGCATGGCCTCTTCGGCAGGCTGTGAGCTGGAACAGAAGACGAGGCTTTGGTGGCCAGCGCTTTGGAGCACGTGCCCTGTGGACAGACTGGAGAACCCTAACCCACTCAAAGAGGCTGTGGAGACTGCATCCCACTTTGGTTCTTTTCTGGAGCAGCTTAGGAAATGAGAAGAACATCGAGGGGGGAGCCTGATGTGTTTTCCCTAAAGTCTCCACAGCTGTTAACTGAAGCTTTATAACCACTAAAACCAGATGCATCTCTTAAGAAAAAAACAACAGAACAGGCAAAAAATGGAGGGAAAAAAAAACAAAGGATGGGAGAAAAAAGAAGTGGACAGCTTTTCTCACATAGGCTCCTGTACTATTTATAAATGTGGACTGGTCGCAGTGAGGCTGTGTGACCCCTTATTGTGTGACCCTGATCATTACCTGACCGCTCTGAACCTGCTTCCTCATCTGTAAACTTGGAATACAGCTCCATGGACAGCATCAGGCCTGTAGCTCAGTTCCCCTTGCCCTTTGCCTGTGGCAGGTGTGTGTGTGTGCACGTGCGCACACACACACACACACAAGGTAGATAGCCTTGCTTTTTCTGCTAAGTGTACCACACCTGAACTTGGCATTTAACCCAATCCTAGTCATGGCAATAGCTCCTGAGAAAGGAAGGTTCAATTTTGGCTTCTCAGAGGATACCAAGTGCTTCACAATCTCTGCCATTTTTCACAGGGAAAACTGAGCTAAGGAATCAAAAAGAAAAGGAAGCCAAACCCAGAAGTGATAGAGTTTTCATCCCATGGCCTGCCATTGTTTGCCTGGTGCTGGGCCAGGAGCCAGTCACGCCTGCCAGGCAAGCGCCCCACCGCAGCTCCAGCCCAGATGCCTTTGCTCCATTCCTCAGGGCAGCGGTGCCCTCTACAGCGAGGACAACATCTTTGTCACAAGCTGGAACTCAGAGGTCTGCCAGCACTCGCACTCCACTGTCGATTTCCAGCTTCCCTGACTCCTGCTGAACTGTCCCACCTCCTTCATCCACCCTTCAAATTCAAGACCATTCTCCCTGTTCCAGGTGCCACACCAGGGTGCACTGCAGGACACATTCAACACCCAGCTGCCAACAGCATTGGCGTCCGGAAAGGCCCTCCGTGAGGGTGCCTAGACAGGACGCTCTCTAGCAGGGGTTACTTTTGCAAGTTCTCAGATATTTATTTACACTATTTTGTTCTACTATACAGTAAGGACTGTAGTAAGCTTACTGGGCGAGTCTGAACTGCATAGAGACACTATGCCAGATAAATAAAAGATTAAAAAACACCGCAACTTATGCCGAGACAAAGCGGCAGCAGGCGCTGCACCCAGGCATACCAGCCCTGCCGTGGGCAGCCCCATCTGTCCACCAAGATGCACAGCCACTTGCCCCTGCCCAGCAGCGCCTGTGCGACTGCACGGCTTAGGCACAGACCCTCGGCAGTGCACTCAGCGTGAGCTCCCACTCACTGTCTGGCGTCAGATGGCAGAGCTAATGGCCATGTTGACAAGGGTGTTCTGAATAGTTCACATGTGTGGGTCTACACTGATTTTTTTAAACAATCTCATGCTACTGATCATTTTCTGAAAAGGTCACCTTGAGACTTTTTCAAAATGCCTGGGCTATGGGCTGAGAAAGTGAGAAGTTATACACACATATAAGAGCACAAGAAAAAAGCTGCTGGAGGACAGAACTTACTTTTAAAACCCAAAATTTGTCTCTGATGGAAAATAAAACAAAAAAAAAAAAAAACCTCAATCCAGGAATGGGCACACTCGAGCTTCTCTCTCATGGTACCCAGAAGGCTACCTACCATCAGGGTCCTCAAGTGTCCAAGGATGAAAAGGCTGTACTTGGCACGTGTAATGGTGACGTTCAACCTCTGCAAACTTGCCAGGAACCTAGCAACAGAAAGAAAGTCACTGTTTCTGCGGCACACACCCCTCCACAAGACACAGGCAGCACCTGGCAGCTTCTCCAGGACTGCTGCCTCCTGCCCTCGCAGATACTTCTCTCTGGCCCACCCCAGTTCCCAGTGAAGAAGCAAATCCCATTAAAACCAGCAAATGAACCAAACCCTTGTTGCTTCATTCCAGGGTCATACCCATCTACTTCCCATTCTGACATAGATGAGACACTAGAAAACTACCATGTCTCATGAACTTAAATACATACCAGTTCAATTAATCTTTTTTTTTTTCTTTTTGTGGAACCAGAGATTGAACTCAGGTCCTTGTGCTTGCCAGGCAAGTGTTTATTCTACTGAGTTATCTCCCCAGTCCCAATTCAATTACTCTTAAACAAACATATCAGTTAAAATATCACAGATATAAAGCAGAACTATACAAACATCAGACAAATATGTCAGAAGCATAAAATTTTAAACTAGCTGCGAAGTGTGGACTATTTATTAGCCCATACATGAGACTGAGAAAGACTGTGTCACCTGCTATTTTCCTTCAGAAAAAGTACATTTATAACTTATGAACCCTATCTGGGTCTCATGAGAAAGAACAACAGAGTACATTAAGAGTCTCAGGCCCGGAGACTCAAGGGAACCCAACTGACAGCAGTGAGGATGAGCAAAATGAGGCCCAGCAGGGAACAGAGAGGGACAGGAAGGCATATCTGCCATACACATCTGCCCTTGGTGAGGCAGTACACCTGACCAAACACTCTTTGTCCAAATACCCTCTGGTGTTAGGTAAAATGACGGGAGATGCATAATAAAATAGCAGACCTAACGGATCTACTTCACAACTTTAAACACAAGTTTTGTAAGAGATAATTAATAAATGATTAAGGAAATTAATACAATAGCTGTGACAGATGGCGCGCCCAATCCTGGATTAAAGGCAAGTGCAGCAGCGGCAAGGACAGCTCCTCACCCAATCGAGCCTTGCGTGGCATTCGCTCTGACACAGGTGACAATGATGCAGTCCTTCTGACGGCCCTGGAAGGCATCCACAGTGTCTACCTCGGCCGGCCTATTTACACAGAGAGGTTTACTTCAGAAGTAAAATGATTAATAAACATACTTCCTTCCATAAGGTGGTAGTATTTTAAAACGTTTTTCATGGTATCTTGGCAGTCGGCGTCCATCTGCGCTCCCCTGGGCCTGGCACCAACTACCTATACTGTACCTCTAAACTTGCTTCTATGTAAAAACTTACACAGGTGGAGCTGTGAGACGTGCTGCCGTGACTGGCTCCTTATTTTTTTTTTTTTTGTCTTTTTGAGACAGGGTCTCACTATGCAGTTCAGGCTGGCCTTAAGCTCACTTGGTAGCTCAGGCTGGTCTCGAACTCACAACAATCCTCCTGCCTCAGCCTCCCGAGTGCTGGGATTACAGGCATGCGCCACCACGCCCGGCTTCTTAAACTATTTGAAAAGGAACATGAAGCTCCTTAGACTAACATACCCAAGGCCCAACCACCTCATAGCAGCTAACAGTATTTGTTTTCTAGTATTTCACTGAAGACACATCAGAGTTCATCTATTTAAAACTAGTAGATATGTGGGGTTATTTCCAGTTTATGGCTACTACAACTAACACTGCTGTAAGTATCCCTCCGAGAGTTTCTATGTATTCTGTTCAATTCTTTTGGTTATACATCTACAGTAAAATTACCTAGTTGGTAACTCTATCTTCAGCAACACCACCACGCTTTCTGTAGCAACTTGCCATTTTCTCTCCTCACCACAATGTACACAGGTTTCACTTTTCCACATCTTCTCTGTGTGCTGTTTAATTATAACCATCTTGGTGGATCTGAGGCAGTACCCCATGCTTTCAAGTTTCACTTCCCCAATGCAAACGATGCTGGACATCTGTGTGCTTATGACCACTTGTGTATCTTCACAAAACCATTTAAATCTCTTGCTCATTCTTACAACTGAGCTGTATGCATTCTTATTCCAGACAGGATAATCTTCCCAGATACATGATCTACTAGCGTGCACCTCCATTTCCTTGGCTGTCCCCTCCACCCCTCCTGCAGTGCTGAGGGAGGGGCCCAGGGTCTTGTGCACTCCGGGCAAGCACTACGCTGATTCACATCCCCAGTCCTTTCTGGCCTGACAGTGTCCTTGACCAACTCTTTTTACACTTTCACTCAGTCCAAGGTGAGCATTTTGCCCTTCGGTGTCATCTCTAAGAAACCACCGCTTACCTGGAGGCCAGCAGCACGCCGACCCTGCGCTGCCCTCCACTGTGGGAAGCATAGCCACACTCACAGCAGCGAGCCTCTTCCCTTACTTCCTAGCTCTCCACAGACAGGGTTACATTTCCCTGGCTAAGTTTATTTCTAGGTATTTTATTCTTTCTTGATGATACAGTAAGCAGCATTTTTTCCTTTTCAGGTTGTTCACTATGGGTATACAGGTGAACAGCAAATGCTTGCTATATAACCTCGTATCACGGCCTCTGCTAAGCTCGTGTGTTAGCACGTATATCGTCTCCATGTGGCTTCTAAGTAGATGCTGCCCACAACATGCCGTTTTACTTCCTCCTTTCAATGCCTTTTCTTAACTGCGCTGGCTGTACCTCTAGCTTACATGGAACAGAAGCAGCAAGAGTGACCTTCCTTCATGATCTTAGGGCAAAGGCTTCCGTGTGACGAAACTGGGGCCAGGGAGATGGCTTAGTAGAGTAAGTGCTTCCCTGGCAAGTGCAAGGGCCTGAGTTCAATCCCTGGTTCCGCCAAAAAAAAAAAAAAAAAAAAAAAAAAAGACGAAAGCTGTGACAGTTCATGGATGCTTTTCACTAGGTTAAGGAATCTCCTTTGTATTCCAGGTTTGCTCAGCTCAGATGTCTTTTCTGTATCCACTTGACCGCCAGGCAAGTCCCCTCCTTACTCTACTAACTGGGGTATCACACTGCCTCTCCTGTGTTGACCCAGTTCTGCTTCCCTTAGATAAATCTCCCTTGGTTGTGATGTATAATCCTCTCATTGCACCGCTAAGTTTCCTACTTCTTTGCTTAGGACTTCTGCATCTGTATTCAGAAGGAATGAGCTGTACTCATCTGTCTTCTGGCAATCCTTCCCCATGGCTTTGGTAAGTGGGCAAATACCCTTGGAACATGGGCCAGTATGCTGGGCAGAGGAGCAGGAGTGATGGAGAAGAGAAGCGTGCACGCTTCAGTATCGGAGCTAAAAAACCACTAAATGCTAAAATCATTTTCCAAAAACAAACTGGGATTAAAGTGCCTGCTTAGACAGATGCAACAACCAGGGCTCGATCCCGGGCACGTCCTACTGGCCCTGCTCCCAGGGCATGCTGAGACTGGGTATGGTGGATCACATCATAATCCTAGCTCTTGGGAGGCTGAACACAGGCAGATCACTATAATTCTGATCTATGTAGTGAGACCCTGTATTAAAATCAAAAAACAAACAAATGGGGGGGGATCTGTATTTTTGGAAGACTGATGTTTTTATTTGAGTGCTTGGTAAGATAAATTCGGGAAGCCTGCCTTAAGCTTTTCTTTACTGTGAGGTTTGAATACTAATACCGTCTCTGTTACATAGGTCTGTTTATATTGTCTATATTTTCTGTAGTTAATTCTGGTTGTCTGTGATTTTTGGGTTAAGAAATTTTTGAGGTTAAACAGATATCTAATATTGCATCATTAATTTTACTATAGAGGTAAGAAGACAAAAACAATCTACACTCTACACAAAAGGATACTAGAAGAATTACACAATTTTTTCAAGTAACTTCACTAATCTTACAAAGAATTACAATGTAGGTCAGCAAGTTATAGAAACAAGGGGAGAACACTTGAGTTTTTGGGCAACAGTACTGTCCAGCACAAGGCCAACTTCCGAACCCCTGCCTGGAGGCAGCTCGAAGGTCCCTGGGACCTGAGGCGGGGAGCCACAGGTGCGAGTCTATGAGAGCTGCACCCCAGCTTCCAGGTGCAGCACCATCACCTTCTTTTCCATCTTTTAATTTAACAGAAAAATAGAAATCAATGTAAAATATCTCACCCTTTCCTATCAAATTCTTTCTCCAAATCCTTCTGAATCATCATCTTCTGAGCCTTGTAATGGGTTATTATGCCAATGTTTCGGAAACTGGCCTCTCTCTTTTTGTCTTTAATAAGTTTCATTATTTCCATCACCAATTTTATTTCTTGAGCATTTATATATGAGCTAAATAAGATGGGAGGAAAAGAAAAACTGTATCAAGACTCACAGTAGTCTAACTGCTAACAAGCACCAGTTAACTTCCTTCCCGCTAGAGGAAAGGGCAAGCAGACAGGCCTTGTCTCTTCCTCAGACAGTAGCGGCTCAGGGATGTTACAGTGAGTACTCAGGCCACAGTCAATAAATACAAACAACAGCCCAGAGCAGCAGAGGAAAGTTGGGTTGGTACAGCTGATGTCCGCAGTTCTTTACATGCTGGAACAGTGACAGCCGTACTAAGAGCAAGAGAACTGCAACATGCAAATATAAATAAAGTGCCAACATCACTTGGCTTGCTACTGCCCACAGACTGAGAAAGAACATCACATACTTTCTTCTCCTCAAGTCCTCACCACTGAGGAGCAGCAGTGTACCCTGCGGCAGCGAAGATGCCATCTATGCAGCAGCCAGCATTCACAGAGCAGAGCAGCAGGGCGCCCCGGCAGGCCTTGGGTGCACCCTCCCTGCCCTCCTCGCTCCCACCCCACTCCCTAAAGTGCGGGCTCCCTCCTGACCCAGGGGACTCCCAATGCTGACTCTCACTGGCTTTCTACGTGACCCACTGGCTGGCCACCTGCCCATCCCCAAGACTGCCAGAGCCCTGGCCCTTCTCAGAAACTGCTCGGAACTCTGCATCAAACTCTACTCTCAAGGCCCCACAGCAGGGGCCCTGCGGCAACCTGCTGGTGATGCCCTCAGCCAATCCACTCCGCTTGGATTTTGTTTTTGTTCTTTTCACTCAATGAATCTAAAGCATTTGCCCTGAGCTACATCAGCCCTTTCTTTTTATTGTGAGACAGGGCCAGGGCTCCAGCTCTTGCTGCTCCTTCCTCAGTCTCCCTAGAGCTGGGAAAGATGTGCTGTGGGCAGGGCTCCTCCTCTATCTCCTGCCACCTCTGTACCCGAACTCTGCTTCTGCTCCAGAACACTGCCTGCCTGTGGGGGGGGGGGGGCGTGGAGGAACTTGGGTTTCCACTCACTCCAGGAGATGAGAGGCCCAGGGTGAGCGCTAAGAAGCATGTCTCCTGGGTGGGCACTCCTGTGCCTCCCAACAGACAGCTGCAATATCTGCCCTCACACATAGCCCCAAATCTGTCCTTGTACCATTTCTGTCTGCTCATTCCTATTCTTGACTCTATAAACTTCTGCCCAGCCACAGCCACCCAGGGTGACTGCACTCGTCAGGTGATCAATGTCCAAGTTACTGGTGCATCCTTAGGACACCACAGTCCCCTTGCCACAGGCCTGAGCCTGCAGCCCTCAGCAACACCACCTCCTTGTGCCTCTGTGCACCTGCTGGCCTGACCCTCACTGCTAATCCACTGGACAGAAGCTGTCAGGAGTGGGCAAAATGACAGTGCACTAAGCCTAGTGTGTGTGTGGGAAATGTTTTTAACAGAAATCTAAAAAGAAGTAGTGCAGTGAGTCTCACAACTATTCAAACTAGGAAGTGAAGAAGAGAACATACTCATTATCCCGTCTTTCTGACCCGTCGCTGACATCAAACACAAGGTAAGGCTGAAATGGCCAGTCTGATGAACATCGAACAGATTCTGTAAACCTATAAGGAACATCCGCCATAAGAATCTAGGTTACCAAGACAGACAGCACTGCCACCATTGTTTTTGTTTTTTGGGGGGAACAGCTAAGGATAGTTAGGGGACAAGAGAAATCTTTTATAGATAGGTACTAATAAAAGGTCCAAAACAATTCTATTTTTATTCTAGTGTTATGGAAAATGATCTCTAACAATTACTAAAGGAAAATTATTCAAAATACAGTGAATGGAAAAAAGGCAAACCATACAACACTGCGACTAGTCCAATTTTTTAAAAATTTTAAAAATGCAACAAATAAAAGATGTGCATGAAAGGACTAGGGGACAGTGGCAGAGCACCCACACAGCTCAGGTGAAGTTCTGGGTCCTCCCCAGCACCAAGAACAACAGGACAGGGGCTAGGGTGACAGCTCAGTAGAATAAGCGCTTGCCTGGCAAGCGCAAGGGCCTGAGTTCAATCCCTGATTCCACCAAAGAAAAAAAATAGATGGAAGAACAACGACACAGAGGCCTAGAAACAGAAGCACCAGCAATTACTTCTGGATTGTATAAATACGGGTGACTTCTCCCTTTCTGCTGGTCTGCCTCTGACCCAGCTATCAGTAAAATTATTAAAATGTTGTGACAAGACTGAAGAACACAGTAAAATGGCTATACTTTCTCAGCAATGAAACCTACTCATAAAGGAAGCCTACAAGCTGCCAAGGAACCTACTTGTGTGTTTTCAAATTCCTGCAATAGATGTAATTGGAAGGAAAGAGGCATATGTCCGGATGCATCCTGTACTGGACGACGAGCTGCACCACCGGCAGCCTGCCCACCACGTTCTGCTCCACCTTCTCCTCCAGCAGTTTGCAGAAGCGCGCCATCATCGACTGGTCGTAGCCATAGTCCTGTGCTTTCTGTGGAGGAAAACAAAGCAGCCATCCCAGTAATTGCTCGTAACTGCTTCTGTGCTGAAGCCAGGACCATGCCCTGACATGACAATGACCACAACAAGGCTCAGCAGCACAGTATGTTATGTGAAGAACTGCATCAGAATGCACACCCCACCCTTCTCTGCAGACGGACACCTGCAATCGCCCTCCCCATGCAGAGGTGCGCACTCAGTGAAAGGCCTTTGCCGGCTACCTCGGCAGGTGTGCACCTGGCTCAGAACTATATGAAGAGCTATGCCATCATTTTAAGTAATTCCAGTCAAAAAACAGTAACAAGAGGGCCTGGGAGATAGCTCAGTAGAATAAGTGCTTGTCTGGCAAGCACAAGGGCCTGAGTTCAATCCCCAGCTCAAAAACAAAAAAACAAAACAAAACAAAAAAAACCCACTAACAAGACCAAAAATACACACTCATTCCACTATTGAGAAGAAATGTTTTGAAAATGATCTGTTTTCTGGGATTACAAGGGCAGCACTGTGTAAGTTATTTTAGTAGAGCTGGGTATACAGGCACACATCTGTGATCCCAGCAGTCTTGAGAGGCTGAGGAAAGAGGATCACAAGTTCTAGGTCAGCCTGGGCAACTTAGCCAGACAGACATCCTATCTCAAAAATAAAAAATAAAAAGGGGCAGGGATGTAACTCAGTGGTAAAGTGCTTGCCCATCATGTGTAAGGGCCTGGGTTCAACCTTCAGCACTGCAAACAAGAAGAAAGCTTTATATTGGTAAAATCCACTGAATTACACTTCAAAGCCACAATCTAGGCTCGTTCATGTCCCCCACCTTGACCTCATGGGCCTGGAGACACAGGCTTCAGGGGCAGGCAGAGGCACTGGGACCTCAGCCTAAGCGCTTATCTTCCCACAGGGTGAGTCACCATCACTTCCTTCCCTTCCTGCCACCTTTGCTCCAAGTGATACAAGGGGTGCACTTTCTTGTACTACAGGACAGAGAATTCAAATTGGAAATGTACTCCAAAATGACCTCTTCCTACCATCTCCATCAAACTGTGCATATTTAAATATAAATGAGCAGAGACTCTTCTCTGCTTTTGTGCTACTGAGACAGCAAACACATCCTTTCAAGTATGGAGTGTACACAGGGGACCACACCCTCCATGAAGGCCTGGCACAGGGAGGACCCACCACCAGCAGACATGGCTTCTAGTGTTCACACTGCTCTTCCACACGCACACACACACACACTGTGAAAAAGGAACATACGCAGCCATTTTTATTATTAAAACTCAAGCAGTGCTTCTCTTTTCTCAGTCATTCCCTACTTTTCCCTCCAAATTAAGATATGACAATGCAAAAAAGAGCCACCCTCTGAAAAACAAGAAACCCTCCAAAAAAACTCACCATGGAAATGACTGTGGGGGGCAGCTGCTTAGGGTCTCCCACCAGGATGAGTTTGTTGCAGCGGTGGATGAGAGGGGTCAAAGTCTCGACCTCACAGGACTGCCCAGCCTGGGTGAGCAAGCGCAGAGGGCAACACCATCTCAATCTCTGCTACTCAAGGATCCATGCGCAATTTACTAATTCACTCAAGTTCTAGCCATTCCAGAAAGTACTACATTTTTGCACAAAAGTATAACTTTTTCATTAGAAAACAAAATATCTAAAAACAGGGTTGCTAGCCTTTCAAGGTCAGTGAAGACTCAGGACACAGGAGAACCTGTACTGTAACATCATGTAACTCAGTTGTGCCCCAAATTTTCAGATCAAGGAGATTATGGGGCCACAGAGCAACGTGATCAATGACATAGAATGTGCCTAAGGAGAGTCACATGGAGAGAAAACATCCTCTCAGGCTTTCACCGAGAGCAAACTGGTCAAGCATTGGCCATGACTCATCCACATGGCAGACAAAGTGCAGTACAGGGTTACAGGATAAACCCTGAGGGTACGTGACTGACCTTATCAGATACAAAAGTTACATTTCTTGTTATATAGGTCTTGCTTTATCTTGGTTTTAACCATCCAGCAGAAAAGTATAAAAATGAGGTATATAAAGTAAAGCCATATTAATATACTGAGCTGTGAAAGGCTCAAGTCAACAACTCCTGAGGATAACCCACTACTAACTATAGTGGATTTATGGACTGTGTTGTATTGTTTTGCTGAATTCACGCACATATAGTATTGAGATGCCAATGGAATACCCATCTCTGAGAGGTCTAAACAAAAAAGGACTACAAAGGAAGGACCATTTTGTATTTCTACATACAGAATAGTTAGGATAGATATATAGCTACTTTCACTTAACTCAATGAGAAAAAAGATTTATACTAATAATGTTTGGACAGGATATCCTGTCTGCTTCTTGTACTATAGAAAATTACTAAGAAGATAACAACGTACAATATATTAATTATTGAAACTGTCCTATTAATCAGCTTTGAAACTATCTCATTGATATTTGTTTCTCAATAATAAATAAAATAAAATAAAAACAGTGGGTTAAAGGGCCTGCTTAGACAGACACAGAGTCTGGGGGCTTGATCCCTGGTGTGCTGTGTCCACCCCAGCCCCGGGGGCACACTGAGACACTGACTGAAACTAGGCATAGTGGCACATGCCTGTAATCCCAGTGGTTGGGAGGCTGAAAACAGGAGGACCACTATGAGTCCAATTATGTAGTGAGTCCCCATAGACCCTATACTAAACACATTTTTTTAAAAAAAGTTATAAAAAACTCTCTAAAAAAGTTTAGAAAAAAATTCGCTATGTTTTGAAATCAGCCACCACAGGTGCCACTCCAGGTGGGATGCAGCTCAAGTTAAAAAGCCGTATACGTCCCAAGCGTGCAGTCTAGGTTCCTGCCAAGCACAGTGCTGAGAGAACTTCCTGGCCTCTGGGGCCTCTCCAGGGGCTCTGCTCTGAAGTGCAGCCATCACGTTAGGTGTGTCTGAGTTCCTCCCCATCTCCCTCCTTTCTTTCTCAGCAGGCTTCTTCAACTACCACGCTCATCTTTCTACTTCAATTCAATGACGTTTTAATTATTTCATTACTTGTTTTTTCCTGTTCTTTCATTGTGGTGAATACTGGTTTTGAATTTACTTCTTAATGTAAGTTATCTGTGGGGCATGAATATTAGCTCTCGGATCTCGTGCACTAATTCTGTCTCATGCTCTGCACCTCTTGTTCTCTGACTTCTCATTCTGGCAAACAGTATGTGCCTAGTGCACTTAGGAATCATCTAGGAACAACTGCTATTCGCTGGAAATACTGACTCTATACTGTCTAAGTCCTAAGTAATTATAATATATCACTATGAGTAACCCAGAGATGCTTTTATCATATAGGAGAGTGAACACAGGTCATATACAAGTACTTCAAAAGGTACCCAGAGATATTGTAAGCAGGAGCTAATTAACACTCAGCAGGGATTCTGTTAGAAACAGGCATCTTTAAAACTGTAATCCCAACCCTAGAAAAGCAATTTCAATGGGGGCAGAGGGAGGATCAGCAGCATATTTTTTTCCTTTTTGCATTTTAGGGAAGGGTCTACAGGATGTTCAGGGTCTCCCTACTAGACTGGACTCGTAGTGATCTGCCTATTTATAGCTTCCCAAGAGCTGGGATTACAGGCGTGCACCACCACGCCCAGTCTCTAGCAGCATATTTCTATGAAAGAGAATACACATATAGCACAGTTCACCTAAAACTTCTCTCAGCATGATTCATCATGTGACCAACTCCTCACTGACCTCATCAACAATGACACAACTGAAAGGGACACCTCCTTGCCCCCGAAAAGCAGACTCCAGCAGTAAACCACCACTGGTGCTCAGTGTGCAGCAGATGATGTGGGACTCTAAAATGATGATACTCTGGGTTTTCTGTGGGCGCCCTTGAACCTAAGAGAATAAACAGAGGTTGTATTTTCAGTTGTAAGTTCTTACCTATGATAAGCTTCTTTTTACTATAAACCAACCACCACTTATAAGGTGGCAAAAATAAATTAAGTAGATTTAGAGGTAACATCATATATAGAAGACATCAAAAAATATTGAAGATAATTAGCAACCCGAGGTTGGGGAGATAACTCAGAGGTCTAAGCGCCTGCCTGGCAAACACAGGGACCCAAGTTTGATTCCTGGTACCACATGCTGAGCCAGCCACGTGCTTATAACCCCAGCACTGGGGAGGCTGAGACAAGAGGATCGCTGAGAGTCCCAGCTTCATAGGGACCCTATACCCAATAAATAAATAAATTTTAAAAATTAAAAAGATGATCAGCCAAGTATCAAAAAGAATTAAGTACTATACAGGTTAAGCATAAAATGTAATGTGATCCTATTTTTAAAAAGTTATCCAGAGTTTAATGCTGTTAAAGTAGATAATAACCCTTCTGGTAGACAGGTGTATCAGGCAACTATGTAAGTAGTTAATTATATAATTATACTAAAGTGAAACGATTATTTGAATGAGACCAGGAATAGAATTAAGCTTGAATGTACACATATATGATGTAATACTATTCTTCATTTTATCCAAGTTAACAATAAAGATAAAAGCTAACACTACTAAAAATTCCTCCATAGCCAGGCTTAGTGGCCCCAGAACTTGATAGGCAGAGGCAGGTGGTTCACTGATCCAGGTCAACCTAGGCTAAATAAGTAAGTTTAAGGCCAGCTATACAGCGAGACCCTGTCTCAAATATTCCTCTCTCTTCCCCCCCCCACACAAATATCCTGTGTACCTGGAAAATATTTTATTTCTACAAATGAAAAACAACTATGGTCTACTTTTATAATGTACTATACTAAAATGAAATCAATGGGAAGGAAATCTTACAATGCATACTAAATTCATCTGGGGCTCACTCAAGTTAGTAAACTGATCAAAGATCCAATCTGCCTATTTCTCCTACTGAGAAGCAGCAGCAGGGCTGAATCACTGCATCTGAGTTAAGTCAGCCATGGGCTCCAACGCCTGTGTGGGAGCACCAGAAAGGGCACACAGCGGAAGCACCACGGGACCCCTCTCTTCTCAGTGAGTCTCCTGAGGATACTACCAAGCACGATCCGTTCAGCGGTGCACAAAATGTGTGCGATGAGCAGCAGGGAACAATGCTCGTGAACACTGGGCTTCTTCCATCAATGTGGGAAGCTTGATCCTGGACTTGGTTCAAAAATTTTAACATAAAATTTTCACATAATGTTTAGTGCAAATAAACTGAATGTAAGTTTGCATTAAGTACATCTCAGTTCCCAAATCCTACCAACGCTACCAGTTACTAGTTCTCTACCCTTGAACCTTTCTGATTTCATTACAGCTGTATTCTAATGAATGGGACAGAAATGACTCAGCCTAGCTTCAATTAGTCTAAATCTGGTATCTTTACAGTTAAAGAATACAGGCGACTAGCTATGCAGTCAGCCCTCTGCATCTGTGGGTTCCACCTCTGTGAAGTCAGCCAATCACACAGTAAATATTTTTGGGTAAAAAATGCATCTGAGCTGGGTGTAGTGGCACACACTTGTGCTCCCAGTTACTTTGGAGGCTGAGGCAGAAGGATCACAAGTTTGAGGCTGGCACGGGCAACTTAGCAAGAGCATCTCAGAATAAAACGTAAGAAGGGCTGAGGATGGAGCTCAGCATTCCCTGGGCTCCACAGCACCCCAACCAGCCAAACAGGCCAACCAGTCAGTCAGCCAGCCAGCTGGCCAGCCGGCCGTTTGCCACACCAGGCCTCGCCCTGCCTCTGCTCACGTCCAGACTACAGCACCGCAGGGCCCACAGCTGCCCCTTCTGACCCACTCCCTGGGCATCTTTCTTTTCAACAGGGAAAACACCTACAGCCTAGTTCTGCCACCCAGTCATCTGACAGCAGCTTTTGGAGTCTCTACAGTGAGTGGACAGAAGCAGAGCACATCATGAGATGGTGGGTGCATTCACCACACCTTGCAAAATATAAATAAAACTCAGTCTTTTTTTCTTGGAAATCTAAGATCAAGATAGGAATTTATTTTAATAGCAAGTAAATGTAGTTGTACTCTTCCACTTTCACAGGTTTCTCTGATTTTTATAATACAATTTTTTACATGTAATTAAGCAAAACCTATAACCTGTATGTTTATTCCATTCATTAAGACATAAAAACCAAAATAATAAAAAAAAGGGGGGGGGGGAGGACAGGGGAATGACTCAGTGGCTTAAGTGCCTGCCCAGCGAGCATAAGGTCCCGAGTTTGATCCCAGTACCACAAAGCAAAGAAACCAAAATAACGCTGCAGGTAACTACTCACCTCTTTAATTTTAGAAGCAAGTTCTTGCCTTTCTTTGGAAACTTTAGCAATTTGTTCATCAAATTCTGGCCTCTGGAAAAAATTGGAAGTAAGCTAAGCAAACTATAATGCTCTCTAAAACTTTGCTGCACCTCTCAATAGTTTAAAAGTTCTCTGACCCCTCTCTGCACTACCATGCAAAATGCTGTCTGCCAGCACACAGCACACAGGCCTTGGTCTGCTCCACACCACCAGCTGCAGATGCCTTTCCTCTCCTGGCTCTTCCTATGCAGTTCAAAAGAGGTATCTATCATGCCACAAGCATTTTTTTTTTTTTTCCTCTCTATTTGTGTATTTGGTACAGGGTTTCACTACACAGCTCAGACTCATGGTGATCCTCAGTTTCAGCCTCCTCAGCACTGGGATTACAGACATGAGCCACCACATCCAGACTCTGTCACTTGCTCAGCAGGCCCCAGGGGTGGGGTCAGCACATCATGCAGGAATGTTCCAAGCTTTCTTTGAGCTTCAAAGAAAGAGTCCACAATACAGGCTGGCAAATCATGGTAGCGGAATCCACTACCTTAAAAAGATAGGGACTAGACCTGCTTGCCTACCCAGGGACTAATCAGACTGAACCTTTAGAAATTACACGAGGCTGAGATACTTTCTGTGGGGTTGTTATGCTTGGAGGCTAAAACCCAGAAATGCCGGCACTTGTCTTCTCTTGGAGAAGACATCCATAAAAGAGGAAGACAAATCAAGTATGGAGAAATTAAATCATTTGGTCTCTGGATCTAGCTATACAGAAGTAAACTATTTTCTTTTCATTTTATGAAATGTGGACTGTGTATAATGTGCATAAATCCAGTATAGCTTTATATAATTTGGCTTGTAGGCCAAATTCAACACAATTTACTTTTACAAATAAAGTTTTATTGACACACAGTCACATGCATTTGGTTATGTTCCCTATGGCAGCTTTTGCACTACCACAGAACTGAGTAAATGCAACCAAGACCATATGGCCTACAGTGGGCACAGTATTTACTTTCGTACTCTTTACAAAAAATGTTTGTTAACCACCTACGTAGATCATACCATTTTTATTTTCATATATGAATCACGCCATTCTCTAATGAATGAATGAACAAATGACATCAAGTATGTATCTATTAGTTTGTGTACCTATGAGTAACTACTGACAGATTTCAAGTTAAGAAATACTAGCCGGGCGTGGTGGCGCAGGCCTGTAATCCCAGCACTCGGGAGGCTGAGGCAGGGGGATTGTTGTGAGTTCGAGACCAGCCTGAGCTACAAAGTGAGCTTAAAGCCAGCCTGAACTGCATAGTGAGACCCTGTCTCAAAAAGACAAAAAAAAAAAAAAAAAAAAAGAAAAAAAGAAATACTTAGATACCTGATTTTCCCGTTCACCTCGGCATAAAGCTCGCTGACGGGAAAGCTCATCCAGCTGATGATCCAGAAACTCCTTTCTCCTATGCATCTCCTGAACATGAGACGGTAAGTCTTTTTCTAATAAAAATAAAAAGACAGAATTACACACTAATTCTAGCAAATACACACATGTATGCAATTACCACAAGAAAAAAGACCAGTTCAAACCTGGGGTGCGTCTAGGATTTCCAAATTACCTAGTGCCCAAGTCATTTTTTTTGCTACAGAAAAGCAAATAGGAAAAAATGACAGTATGAGGCAGGTGTGATGGCATACCCTGGCAGTCCCAGCACTCAGACAGGCAGAGACAGGAAGATGCAAGTTTAAATCTAGTCTGTGCAACTTAGCAAGGACCCATTTCAAAATTAAAATTAAAAAAAAAATTTAGTGGCACAGAGTTCAGTGTGAAGGCCCTGGGTTCAACCATCAGTATCTAAAAAGCAAAAATGATGCCCTCTCCAACACATACTAGGTGAGTTCCAGGTTCATTACTTACTCATTCTGTGGTTCACTTGGCTGTCCAAACTGAATCTTAGGACCTCATTATTAATAGATTTTTCTGGACCCAGTCGTACTAAGTTTATATCTCCACAATTTCCTGTTGATGAAAGTCACACTTTAAGATCAATAAAGGCACTGCCAATAAATGCTAAGCAAACACAGTAACAATCAGAGAAGGGGGGGCTTCCTCTCACTGCCCATGAGGTACTGGGACAGCAGTAAAGCCTTCCTATATATCAGGTGCTCTATTACTAATCTTACAGGTCAGGTGCTTCTCCTCCTACCTGATATAAACCAGGCGATGATGTCAACACTGCAGAGCTGACATTCTACATCAGTAATACTTTTCAAGTTATGTTCTGTGTAATATTCCATGGCCAAAACAGACTTGGAAAATGGTCAGCTAAAAGTAGTTTTCTTAATCACAGAATGCTGCACTTCAAGGATCTTCATATGTATGTAAATTTCTAAAACAGAATCTTATTTGACCATCAAATCCTTTGGTATAGTATACACAGGATGCAATTTTGAAACTATGCTCCAGATTACACTGCTACTCCAGAATCTGAAGGGCACCGATGACAGAAACTCCAAAAGCTATAAACAACAGTTAGCCCGTCTACTTGTTAGCCATGTTTTTATTTCAGGTTACATTTCATTAAGTTACCGATTTCCCACTGAGTTCCCAGGCCACATTCCAACAGTCGCACAGCACTCATCCAGCATCTAGCTGTATGACACCCTACACACATCCCTGTTCTCTGTCTCTATCTCCCTCCACCAAATGTTGAGTCCCATGAAGACAGGCTAAACAGTGGCTGACAATGTGTTCAATACATACATGTAAAATAAACATCTTATTCACACAGTTATCTACAGCATTAGTTTTGATCTCGTTCAACTCATTCTCCTAAACGTGAGACCATATTTCCTGAGAAATGATTTACTTGAGATTCTGAAAACTACTTTACTCTTGAGTGCTCCCACCTAAAGGCAGGAGATGACTCAGAGACTCACCTACTCTACCCAGAAATGCGACAGAAGTGCTAACAGATACCCTTCATATTACAAGGGACCTTGCAAAATGTAAGAGAAATTCCCAGGGGCCAAAAGTGAATAGAGCTGTGACCCAGGCCTGCAAATACCACAGCTGCTGTAGCTTCCCAGGGTGAGCAGCGAGTGAATGAGGGCTGCTTTGGTGCCTGTTCTACTCTAAGTCAGCATCTATTGATGTATAAAATGCATTCAGTACGCTAACAGATATCCTACCATTCTGATAAAAATGTAGAGAAATTTCCTGTAACAGGAACCTGGATTTCAAAGCCCAAAAGGAGGCAAAGGGACACAGAAGAGGTGGAAGAGCAGCACGTCTATCTTGGCCTGGGCTCTGCTGACAGAAAACTATTACTTCTCTCAAAGACTTTCCACACACAGTTCCATGCACAGGTGGATTTAGGGGATATACACTCAATATGAAGAACAGCAAAAGATCTCCAGCCACAAGTACAGTTAAGATTTTTTTAAAATAATACAATGAACAACTTTATCCCCAATATACATGAAATGCTAAGTATAAAATTTTCTCAAAAATTTAGCAAAAATTCTCAAAACAAAATTTGAAGAGATAACCATTACAATATATATATATTATATATTATATATATATTATATATATATATATATACACACATAAACTTACTCCTGTGTCAATACACAAAATAAAACAGTATTAAAAACAAAATATACGATCTATCTTAAACATTTCAAAGGGAAAAAGAGTTCTCAATTTCTTTTGGTAGTGTGGGGACTGAATCCCTATCTCTCATTTTTTAAAGCCTGTGTTACTTCACTACTCAAACTAGACAAAGATATTTGTAATGACAAAAGTTACATGCTGGCTTGATCAAGGAAGCGGTGAAAACAAGTGAAATATTTTTATTCTGGATATGCATATGTTAAAGACCAATGTTTTTATAAACCTTTTGAACCCTGGCCTACAATATGAACTTCATTTTGCATTGAAACACAATACTCTGCCACACGCCTCACAAGTGAAGCAGATTTCACACAGCACTTCCCCTTGCAACCCAGCCCATCACCTCCTCTGCTGCAGCTAATGTATGCTGATTCTGGCTGGCATCACTATCTTTACCACCTACTCATGGCCAGAACCCACAATTAGGGAAGCACTGCCCTAGAAAGCAGCATGTGTGTGAGGATACACGGCCATGGAGGCTGTGCCTCCACAGAGTACGCTGCTACTGAGTGCATCTCATTTATCACCCATGGCAGAAACCACTTTTACACTTGTACTAGAGAACTACTTATAAAAATGCTCACTGTTTTAACAGTTTGAAATAAAGACCTTGGAAGAATCTACATTTCTACCAATGGACAATGAACAAAGTGTGGACTCCTACAAGGTAAATAGGCTACAGCTGTTAATGTAAAGAACTACAGCTACACATGAATTCACCAAGCCTGCAAACACAAGGGTGCTGGAGGTTTGAAAAGCAAAAGGGTTTTGCAGAGAGGTACACCTGCATAGTAGTAGGATCGATATGTGATCCCTCGGTGTCTCTCTGGCACCTGGGGCTGATATTTAGTATCTGGCAAAGAGGAGATGAAGCTGAGATGCTACTGGCAGCACCTACAAACCATCCTTAAGCTATGACTACTATGTTCACTTTGTTAATTCTTCTTTCCTCCTGCTTCCTGCATGGGAATGCTGGAGCTGTGGCGCTGCTCCTAACCAGTAACGGTAGACAAGAACACAGAAGCCTTAGTATCTAAAGACTCTGGCCAGGGACTCTGGACCATCCTCAACTATCATCTTTGGGTTTTCCAATAAGAGACTTTTATCACAGCTAAGTCACTATACTTAGAATCCCTGGGCTGGGGAGATAGCTAGACTGTTTAAGCGCCTGCCTGGCAAGTACAAGGACGCAGGCTCAATCCCCAGTACCACATGCCATACTGGCCCAGAAACCTCAGGCATGCTGAGCCGGCCACCTAGACCAGATGTGGTGGTACATGCCTATAATCCCAGGGCCAGGGAGGCTGAGACAGGAGGATCACTATGAGTCTGAGCTATACAGTGAGACTCCATACCAAATACATAAAAGAAAAAACAAATACATAAAAGATCAAAAAGAAAAAAAAATCCCTATCATTTGCAACTGCATCTAATCCTAATGGGCAAAAGGTAATACCAGGTCTCCTCAGGAGAAACCCGATTTGGAGGGAAAACAAGACATCTATGAACTGGGAAAGCAACACAAGCCGAAATAGTACCACTGAAAATGAGTGACACTCCCCAGGCTGTCATGCAGGCCCCTCCCCCGGGGCACGCTGAATGGCAATTGAGACTGGGCATGATGGCGTGTGCCTGTAATCCTACCTCTTGGGAGGCTGTAAAGGGGATCACTATGAGTCTGATCTAGTAATGAGACCCTGAACACCCTGAAGACCCTTCCCTAAAAAAAATACAAGAAAAAAAAAGTGACACAAGTAAGTGCTAAGAAGCAGACACATCTGCTCTCAAGTCCCTGAGTCACCCTGGCATGCTGACCACTACTATGCGGCTCCCACTGAAGACGCTGCTCCTGTCCAACACCTCTGCCCTTCAGCTTCCCTACCTGCAACACAGAGACAGCAGCGTTATCTACCACCAAGCTCGCAGGGCTCTTCTGAGGCTCATTCACACGTAACATAAGCCCACAGTACAAACAAGGGCTATGTACACAGAGCTCACCTAGCCGAGGTCTAGTACAAACCTCACCTTTCATCAAACCCCACTGCCCAGGCCTTTTGGTCACTAAGCAGCTGCCCTCAATGGAGTGCCAGGCAGTGCTCAGGCATGGGTCCCTGGGAGAAGCCCGCCTGCTCAGGCACGAGGGGAGGCCAGCTGTGCTAACCATCTGTGGTTCTATCTACTCCTTCTTACTCATCACTACCTCTCCTTTACATCATGTGGCTAATTCCTAACTGTGTTTCAGGTTTTATCTTGGCCACCAGTTCCTCCAAAGGCCCTCCCTAGCCTGCACAGGACTAGCTCACAGGTCCACTCCCACTGATACAGGCCTTTTCTCATTATACTCTGTCACTCTGAAGCGTTTGGTGTTGAACCTCAGTGTTTGGTGCAATGCCTGGTGCAGGATAAGTGCACAATAAAAGGCTACTAAGTGGATCAGTGTGTACGTAAGGGCAGCAACCCCTATAAGCTGGCTTCTTACGTAACATCATCATTCAAAGCTGCCCAACACTTACTAAACACTGAAAACAAAAACAAATTAAAAACCCACGTTTCATACCCAAAGGATTCTTCTTGTCTTTACATTTTTCTTTGAATTCGATGATAATTTTTTTCATAAGTTCATCAACAGCTGCATTGGAAGGAGCACACACAAGGACACGGTTTTGTTTGATCTTGGCATTGGAGTTTTCATCTGAATTCCCCCCTCTTTGGTTCTATAATTTGCCACATACCAAATAAAAAACATAACAAAAATATTGATGAGCTCCATTATATAGTTTTAAGGTTTTCTTCTACTTCCATGTCAGAAAATTCTCATAATACAGCTTAAAATACTATAAAAACATCTACATCTTTCTCTGTCACTAAAATTAACATGTTATCACCCAGGTTCTGAATCTTACTTTGCCATCTACGGTCCTCCCTTTCATCAACACTTAGTCCAACCAATACTCAGCTCCTGTCACGCCGGATTTCTGCATTAGCTGTGACCTATCATGGAAGCTGAAACCACCATATCCTACTCCTGGAGGTTTGTTTCGCACCAGATGGTATTTTCTGACCTTCCGACTACCCGTACTCCTTCTACTTCTTCATCTCTGCCACTCCTTTCTGATATAGTTTCAAGAATATGAAGGGAAAAGGCACTTGACTATTACAGGCCAGTCTGCTCCAGAGAAGCAAAGCCACACTGTAGAGCGCCAGCATCCTCCTCATACCCACCTCTGTCAGTAAGCGGAATAGGAGGCCAACGATTGTTTTTGATTTTCCTGTTCCAGGTGGTCCATGAATCAGACAGATTTTGGCAACTGACGGTGGGTGTTTCACCATGGCATAAGCTGTTTCTATAGCCTTTTTTTGCTCCTCATTGTAATCTTTTAGCGAGGCAATCTATATAAAAAGACATTCATAAGAACAAGTTTTTTTCTGTAATGATACATGAAAAACAATGAAAATCACCTGAATTTCACCCAAGGTGTGTTTCACAAAAAAGCTTAGGTTACACACAGGCAAGACCTCAAATGACTAACTTTAAGAACCACTTTCATTACTGGAAAGAAAGCTAGTTAGTCTCAGGAAGTTGTGGCAGGAGAATCACTGCAGGTCTGAGGTCAGCCTGAGCTACAGGGTGAGTTCAAGACCAACCTGCACTATATAGTGAGATCCGGTCTCAAAACAATAAAAAAAGAAAGCTACTTACTGATTATTAGCATCTATAGTCTTCAACCCACTTACAAATACACAGCTACATTTTTGTGATTCTTACAAAGATTGACTACAATGCATTTCACTTACTAATCTATATTTCAGTTATTCTTTGTAGGTTTTTTCCATTTAATAAATTCTCTCTTTAGACTGTAAAGGTATTTCATGAATGTTTTCTCACATATGTGGAAAAACCATGGATGCCAGAATCAGATTTTAACTTTTAAGCTATGTCACTGTAAACCCTCATCTGAGTCTCAACTTCTGTCATTTATTAAATTTCAGGTTCCTTAAAAGCTAAGATCCTACTAAGATAAGGCAAAACGAAAGCCCTGTAATGAAACAATCAAAACTTTTAGTCTTCAGGTACACTTCTCTGTGTCTATTTCCTGGAATCCATGCACTGCTCTTATGATGTAACAGCTTCCTTTCTGCAGCAATACCAGCCAATTCCACAACAGCCACTTGAAACCTGAGACTCCCACTCCTAAATTCTCATCACCTCAAAACACTGAAACAGGACACTGACTTAACACTTTTTTTGTTTTTTCTGTTTTTTTTTTTTGGCGAACCAGGGATTGAACTCAGGCCCTTGCACTTACCAGGGAAGCACTTATTCCACTGAGCCATCTCCCTGGCCTCTCACCTAACATCTTAATGGCGTTCTTCCAACACACCAGCGTGCTTTCAGCTCTTTTTTGTACCATTTCTTTTCTTGAGGTAAGCTGAGCAGCTTCATCATGTACACTGCAATAGCAATGAAAACTAAAACCTAAATACGCTAATTCACTTCCATGATGAACTCTGTGGTTGTAGATGTTCTGAAATATGTAGCATCTAAAACTATGATATTTCAGGATCTTAACATACAGTTTTCTGACTTTCCTGGGCATCATACAAGTACTCACAATTCTCTCAGATGTTGTAGTTAGTAAATCTTTGGTACAGAAATCCATGGGGTTTGGGTTCAGGATAGCTCTGGCCAGCTGGTTCCGGCCACTCAACAAAGACATGGCTTTCAGCTTCCTTTGTGTAGTTATCAGAGAACTGATTACAATACATTTCATAATTTCATTTAAATTGGCTGGAAAGTTATCTTCAGTCTGAATGGAGAGGGAACACTCAGATTTTCCATTACGCACTATTATCAAGAAGGAGAAAAAGTAATTTCTGTTATTACTGAATAATGTTGTTCTGATGTTATTCAAAATTAGGTACTTTGTACAATATGTTATTTAAATAAATTACTCTTGTTCTCAACAACATTTTCTAGAGGGAGGAGGACACCGAAGAAGTGCATCTGATGGTGTTAAGTGTGGAGAGCACAGGCTGGGCAGGGAAGGGCTGGCTCCCTGTTCAGATGACAGTGAGCAGACTGAAGGGAGTCAGCCTACACTAAGGGGCAGAGGGGGAGGAGGGTGCTAGGAAGGCTGACGGAAGAGGGGAGGAGAGCACTATGTGAGCTAGAGATTAGAAGGAGACTATTACATTTTATAGAACTCTGCAGACCACAGTAATGACTCTGAATCCTGTCCAAACAGAGCTAGGTAGGTATCTACAGAGTCGGTTTTCAGAAGGGAAGTAATGTGTTCTACCTCAAATTAAAACAAATGACTTTCACTGTAAAGAACTGGAATGAAAAGCAGATACCACAAAGCTACTGTAGCAATCGAGATTAAAATGGCAGAACGGAGCAGGATGTAATAGCAGAGATGAGAACTATTTTGGAAATATGTACTGAAAAGAAATTTCCCAGAGCCAAAGGCAATCCTTCCCTGCTGCAATTCTCTTAAAAGTTCTCTGCACAAAATTTAGCTCTGATCACACTAACTTGGCAAGTCTCTCATACAGTCTGAGGAGGTTTGCTATTGCTTTTTAAGATATGTTACAAAAAAGAACAAAGAAATCCACTATTTTCTTACCATAATGAACAGTAAGAAATTCTTCTTTGTTGAACTGGGGATTGAACTCAGGCCCTTGCGCTTGCTAGAGAAGCGCTTATTCTACTGAGCCATCTCTCCGGCCCAAGAATAAGAAATTTGTCAATGTCAAAAAGCCAACTTGGCATGAAATGAATGTTGACTTTGTAATCAAACAGAAGTAGATTTCCAGACAGGCCTGGTGGCGTGGGCCTACAATCCTAGACACTTGGGGAGCTGTGGTAGGAGGGTTGCAAGTTCAAGGCCTGCCTGGCAAAGAGAGCAACCTAGTAAGACCCAGTCTCAAAATAAAAAAGTAAAAAGGACTGGCTCAATACAAAGGTCCTGGGCTCAATCCTCATTACTGAGAAAAAGCCCAGATGACTTTTCAATGGTCTGTGTAGTAACAACGCAGCAGCAGATGAAGGAGTGTGGCAGGTGAGGCTATTATACAAGAAAGCTTCCTCAATGCAGGAGCTGAAGTTCTGACAAACTGGAAAGGCAGTCTGAATGGCAGCAGCAAATGCCTATTGTAAATGTGCAGCAAACACAAAACTAAGAGAGCACATTCAGAGGAAAACAGGAAGACAAGGCTTCAGCAACAGTACCTCCTCGGAGTGGGAACTGACCATGTTCTACAATTGTGAAGAAGACATCCACATCTGCACTTGTGTGCTCAAGTTTGTCACCCAATGCAGAGTTCACAAACACAAAAGATCTTTGCCAAATGCTTATTTGTGGACCAGATCATTCACAAACTAAAGCATCTGTGAACCAGGTATCGCTGCAGCTGACAGACGCTTTCTCAGTGCCTCACTATTTACTTACTGACTGATGTGCGGCGAAATCTGTGAATGTACCCACAGTGATACTCATAGAGATCCTGAGTACAGTGTCTGCCTCTGTCATTGCTCTCTCCATTTGGCCTCTCAGGAACCAAAAACACCAAATCACTCTCTTTCGGATGAAGCTGTTTAGCCAGTTCACATTCCTTCAGATACACTACAAAACAAGAAGTCAGTGCTTATACAACTCTAACAGAATTATTTCAATCCCTGGTTCTGGTTGTGCCTAAATAAATGAATGAATAAATAAATAAATAAATAAATAAAGTGTTGGATAAGGCAGGCACAGGGGACCTCAGTTTGATCCCTGGCACCACATGCCACACCAGCCCCACCCTCAGGGCGAGCTGAGCTGGCCAAAACATAGAACAAACCCCCCCACAAATATCACTAATATGGGTATTTAATTTAAAAAGAGCAAAAACAAAATATTCTCAATCCTTAACTCATGTCATATACAAAACTAAAACTTGAAATGGTCAACATAAACATGAAAAAGGGAGCTGAGGAGATAGTTCAATAGAATAAGCACATTCCTGGTAAGTGAAAGGGCCTGAGTTCAATCCCTGCTTCTGCAAAAAAAAAAAAAAGTAGTAGTAGTAGTAGTAGTAGTAGTACCAAACAAGAGAAATCAACCATGACCTTGGCCATCTTACAACATAAAAGTTTCAGAAAAGAAGCTTTGGGTGAAGCCGGGCGTGGTGGCGCAGGCCTGTAATCCCAGCACTCGGGAGGCTGAGGCAGGAGGATTGTTGTGAGTTCGAGACCAGCCTGAGCTACAAAGTGAGCTTAGGGCCAGCCTGAACTGCATAGTGAGACCCTGTCTCAAAAAGACAAAAAAAAAAAAAAAAAAAAAAAGAAGCTTTGGGTGACACAAAATGGTAGAAATTAATAGCGTTCTCTCTTCCAAGTGTTAGGGAAAAAACTTTAGATCAGTTCCTAGGTTGAGGTTAGGTTTTATGCAAATCATAATAAGCAAAAAGGGAGAAGAATAGCCCTATCAATAGCTACCTGTCAATAGAGACCTGTCCAGGCCTCTGCATCCCAGCCAGATCTCCCCCAAGTGAACAGTAACCCTGTAACTGTGGGTTTACTATGAGGGTATGAATAAAACTGCCAGGAATGTAAAACATCTCCCTGCATGTGGCAGGGAACAGAAACTTATTTTACAGCAGCTTTTTGTTGAGTGGTTTTTGTTTTTTAAGCAGGGATTGAAATCAGGACCTATGTTCACCTGTTAATGGCTCCTCTAGAGCTGAAACCTCCAATTATTCTTCCATAAGATCTTACCTACAAATTCCCAGGTTTTTTTATAATCAGCCGGAAATTTTCGTAAATGCAACTGATAGAAATTCTCTTTATTTGGAGAGCTCATCCATTCCTGTGCTACCTACATAAGCAAAAAAAAAAAGCAAACTGAGAAAGCAAAAACATTTGGAAAGCCATGTTCAATAGTAAAACTTCCAAAGTAAGCAAGAGTTAAAATCCAGACCCTAGAACCCCAAGTGACAACCTAAAATTATTTTGTAGCATTTACTAAAATAGTCTAAAACCTCCCTGTCCAATTTAATAGCCATTAGCTTGGTGAGATTAAACTTAACTCAAATTCTCAAAAATACTGCACACTCAGCTAATGAGCTGCAGGACCTATGCCCCCAGCCCCCAGGGGTTACTGCCCCACAGATGTGCAGTGCCTGTAGAATGCTCCTTCTGACCACATGTCCTCTGGGTCCCAAGGACTGCAGGGCTCCTACAGAGCTATGACTCCTCAACAGAGGAGTGAGACATAGTGTTCTCACAGGTTCTAGGTTGCCCTGTATTCATCTCCCAATTTGCCAAAATCCCCAACTCCAAAGTACCTTTGGAACATTTTCCCAGGAATAAAGAGGAGTACTCCTGAGCCTAAACTTACAAAGGAGACCACCAGCATAAATCAACTGAGTTGATAACTTTCAAAATAAGCTATTTTAGGCCTTAAGACTGGTTTTAAGGGCCAGGGTTCTAACTCAGTGGCACAGAGCCTGCCTGGCAAACACAAGGTCCTGAGTTAGATTCCTGGTAGAAAAAAAAGGTTTTATCAAACTTTAACATTTTAACCAGTTTAGTCTTTAATGCTATAATGAAATGCATCACCAAAGACTACAGGTGTCAAGTTGCCTCTGCCCTAAAACGAGCCAAGATTTCACAAACATCATGCTGCGGACAGCATCCGAGGGAACACTAAATGTGCATGATTTCCTCACAAGATCAGATTCTTGATCCAGGCAGTTACAATCGGTTTGCACCACCTAATTCCACACCCAGAATGCACTCAAGTATGGTAACAGGATCATCTTCAAAAAGGTTTCTAAGCTGGGTGTGATGGCACATGACTATAATCCCAGCATCCTGGAGGCTGAGGCAGGGGCTACAAGTTCAAGCCCAGCCTGTGAGATTTAGTAATTTAGTGAGCCTGTCTCAAAATTAAAAATAAAAAAAGGACTGGATAAGTAGCTTAGCGTGAAGGCTCTGGGTTCAATCCCCATTACCACTGGGGATAAGAGAAATAGCCTGTGTTCCCGGCGCAGCAATATTCTCAATCACTGAAACCTAGAACAAATGGGACAACTCCAGTTGGACAGTCCCCTAAGCGCACAGTGGAGTCTCACTTGACAATAAGCCAAGAAACAGCAACAAGAGTTACAACACAGATGAAAGCTCAGAATTGTAGTAACTGACGTTGCCAGATGTGACTGTACTTAGTAGCTCTGCACAAATGGGCTGCTGAGAAAGGCAATCTGTGAGAGGTGATAAGCACATTAGTATCTGCCTGAGACTGGAGACAGGAATTTGCTGACTGCAAATGGCATAAGAGACAGCCACAATACTGTGGAAATAGTCTAAACCTGGATGATGGTGATGCTAGTGCAACGCTGGAAGTTCCCTAAAAACTGCACAGTTTGGAAGGTGTATTTTCTGGCATAGTATTTCTCAATAAGGCCACACAAATGCATCCTGCTGGGGATAACCAAGAGTAAGAAAAAGGCAGATCAACAAAACATCACTGCTTACCTTAGACATCACGGAATCTGCCTGAGACTACGCAGGTGACCTCATGCTCCTCCCATACCACAAGGAGAGGAGAAAAGAGGCTAAAGAAGAGCTCTGGATGCCAGTGCATGAGCATGGCCCTCTGGAGCTACCACAGAGACTCGGACATAAATTCCTAATAAGTATACTACGTACACTAATTTACTTGTATATCTGATGTAACTGTTTTATAGTCATAGCCTATTTGGATCTGAAAAATTAAAAACTTATGAATGTCAAGAGCTAATTTGTTTTACACTAAATGATAGTAAGGCTAAAGAAATCCACTAGCTTAAGAAGATGAAAAATCATGCAGTCAGAACACAAGTTTTCTGAATAAAAGAACATTCAGACTGCCCCAAACCTACCCTCCACTAACCCTAGTGATTTCCAGTCCCTTTCCCAGGGAAAGTTTTTAGGCAGTTAATCCACATCTTCATTTCACGGCACTCTACCTTCATCAGTCCAGGCAAGGCCCTTGACTGGGCCTGTCCTATATCCCTATGCCACGACCCACCTTGGACACCACCACTGCACTGTGTCTCATATTAGTGTTACTGAAAAACCTAATGCCATGGGTATGTGATATACACATATATACAAAACAGTGTGACATTATAAATGGACGCTGACACTAAGCTACATTTCTGGTCTCAATCAGTATTTTTTAAGTATTCAGGTACTGCTTGCTGTATAGTATGAAATACTATATTTCAAGCATCTACCCTCTTAGCTGCTAAACTCTGAAAACTCCTACAAATAAATTCCTGTGGATGGCCAGGTATATATTATGTTCTCCTTATTTTTTTTTTTTTTTTTTTTTTTTTTGTCTTTTTGAGACAGGGTCTCACTATGCAGTTCAGGCTGGCCTTAAGCTCACTTTGTAGCTCAGGCTGGTCTCGAACTCACAACAATCCCCCTGCCTCAGCCTCCCGAGTGCTGGGATTACAGGCATGCGCCACCATGCCCGGCGATGTTCTCCTTATGAGTACACCTAGGAATAAGACCAACACTCCTGGGTCACAAAGCACCACAAGCTGTAGCTCACCAAGCCCAATGCTTTGGCTTGCGTAGCACTTCACATACTTATTACCGCTGTCTTACTTTTCTCATTGCTGAGACAAAATATGTGACACCTAAAGTTAAAAGAGATAACATTTGCTTAGCTCAGTTTGTAGAGGTTCAATCCATGATTGACTGGCTCCAAGGCAGGGTGGCCCATGGCAAGGGCAACCATTCATGGTGGCAGAAGCTAGCAAAAGCAATAAAGGAGCACCAGACCAGTCTCTTTCTGTCCCTCTTACTGTTTCCAGTCTACTGCGATTAGGCCTGGCCACTCTAGTCAGTGGATTGACCTGACCCAGCATCACTCAGCCTTAATCTCAGCACTGCACTACAAATCAATCACACACTAGATTCCTCCACCTCCAAAAAAAAAAACCCTGATCATGAAGCTTTGGTGCACAGCTAGATACAGGTTAGGGTTTTCCTCTTACAAACTGGCTATTTGTTGTCCACCTCCTGACTTCTCTGTACTTTTTTTTTTCTTCTTTTGTCTTTTTGAGACAGGGTCTCACTGTGCAGTTCAGGCTGGCCTTAAGCTCACTTCGTAGCTCACGCTGGTCTCGAACTCACAACAATCCTCCTGCCTCAGCCTCCCGAGTGCTGGGATTATAGGCCTGTGCAACCACACCCCAGCCCTATATTACTTTTTAAAAATGCAGATGGGAGCCTCTCTCCTCTTAGAAGGCTTCTTTCACCTTTGCATGGATCAACACATCCCCTGTGCTACCTTAGGTCTGGGTACATCAGCACCCTGAACCAGGACTGAAACTCCAGATGGCAAATGCTAAATTATATCACCAGCATTGAGAACAACCAGCACAAAATCTAAAACCAACACCTAAACAGGTCAGTTACTTTAGCCATAATTCCTTTCAATTATTATTCAAAGGAAGGAACTTGCAAAGTCTGGAAAGCCAAAAATAAGAAGCATACTTACTGTTTCAAAAGTATTCAATATTATCAAAGGTAAAAAAACATGAAAATACTCTCTATAATCTTGGAATCTGACAGGCACTGGTCTTGAGATGGACTGACAAAGACTTGCTGGAGGTCCACACTGATCAAAGTTCATAAACATGTCATATTTCCACTTCAAGATTTCTTTAACAAAGGTATCAGAGATAGACTGTGATGAGTGCATTGGTATGGAAGCAGAGAAGAATTTTTCACCAAGGGGAAGCTTGTAAGGTTGCCCGTGAGACTGAGGAACACTGCATGAACTATACATTTCACCCCCTGGCTTCTGAGATGCCTGGGAAACAGGCTGTGGCACTTCCAAAGCAGACTGTATTCCTTTCGATTTATTTTTTAGAGCTGATTGAAGTACTGCAGAACTTTCCAAAGATTTGGAAAGATGAGCAGTTCGTGAACTTGAGCTAAAAATCTTAGTGGTAGAAGGCCTCCTTACAGAGGGAGGCAAGCCAGGTTTACGAAATACATCATCATCTGCTTTAGCTTCCAAGTGTCTTGAACAAAATTCACCCTGGTTTGTCAGGGTTTCCATACAATCTTTGTATTTACACTGTGTGCCTTTCTGTGCCAACTGAGGCCAACTTACAGGACCTTCCACCTGCACTCTTTCTCTGTGAAGCACTTCAATGAGTTTATCACTCTCACCTATTTGTGAACATAAATCCATATCTTCAGGCTCATGCTGTGTTAAAAATAAATTATCATCATCAGTATCACTACTGGATTCCGGTCCTGCCTCTTTCAGAGTTGTCACTGCTCCCTGATGCCCTGCTGGATCACCTAAAGGGTCCTCTGCAGTAGACACAGTTGAAATTTCATCTGCTGGTATTCTTCCATTTAACACTGTGGAATCATGCTGGTTCAAAAAACAAGTATTGCCAGTCACCAGAGAAGCACACTCTTTTAGGGCTTCTGGTTCTGAAGGCATGAATTTCACTGACTCTTTTTCAGCGCTGTTGGAGAGTACCCCGGATCCTGTGGAATTACAATCTAACCTATCAAATTCTGGTACGACTGTGGCAGAATTCTGTGTTCTACATGTCCCTGGTCTTATAGCATTCGAACCTTCACAACCATGAGGTTCTTTTTTCTTGTATAGCCTCTGTTTCAACTGCCTTTGCAACTGAAGATCCTGATTTATCAGCAGTTTCTTACTACTTTTGACAGTTTTTTTTGAGGTATCCACTACTCCAACAGTTTTGCCATGATTCCGTAACTGAGCTGTGTAGTCTAAAGACCTCTGGGACAATTCAAATGCTCTCCGGGGAGCTTTTTTCAGCCCAAGTTTCTCAGCCACTGAAGTTGGTTCAGGACACTGGCGAAATTTTTTTGGTGGCACTATAGCAGGAGCTGTTCTACAACTTAGGATATGTGAACTTTTACTCTGCCCTTTTTTACCATCCGAATGTGTTTTCTTAGGAGTTTTAGAAACTGGTACTCTCCTAGCAGGTTTTGAAGGACAAGCCTTTGTAGGAGACTTCTTCCTGGGAATGGCAGTGGCTCTCTGAACCCTTGAGTTAGGAGTTGTGGTACTAATCTCACTACTTTTTAAATCATTTTCAGTAAGCTCTCTCTCATTAAGAATGTTGGACCAGTTCTCATTTCTGGCAGATGAAGAAGGCCGTGGAGGACTGTCAGTTTTAGGATTTCTAACTCGCTTTCTCTTGGGATTTTTTACATCAACTTCACAGGACACCTTAACAGAAACACTACTATGTGCTTCTACATGTTCTTCAATGTCCTCTGCTACTTGCTGAACCTCTTCAGATATATAACCTGTACCACAACCCCAATTATTTGTGCTGTCAGCTACATGAGTCACACATGAATTTTCCCCCTCTTGAACTGAATTCTTATTGTCTACTTTTTGATCCTGCCAAACTGAGAACACTTGAGATTGACTTTCAAACTCAAAAACTTGTGAATCAGAATCCTCAAACAGAAAAGACACTGTCTCTTTCTTTATGAGCTCTTTGTCTGCAGTATTATTAGCTATGGAATCTTGCTGCTCCAGACTAACTTTTTCAAGGCATGTTTTGTCCTTTTCAGTGTCCTCGAAATGCAAAAGTCTTTCATCTTCATCATCAGAATCTGAAATAACAATAACTTGTCCACGGTAGCTCTCCACATCATTATGAACTGAGAGACAGTTTTCGTTAGCTTTTACTTTCTTTTGCAGCTGGAATGAGTCTGGAGTCACATCAGTGGGGAATTTAATAACACTAGCTTGAGCTATTAAAGATAATTTGTGGAGGTCACTGTCTACCTGGGAATCTGTTAAGCTGTAAGACTTAAGACTGATGCCAGGAAATCGTTCTTGTTGCAAGTCAGAGGAAATCAGAGCTGTTTTCTTACTCATTTCCTTTTCTCTGAAGTCAACTACAGTCACTGGCTCCTTACAGGTAGATGTCTTCTTTACCAAAGTATTGGTCACTTCTGTAAAAGAGACCAAATCTTTATCATCATGACACTCCTGCACTTCACAATTATTTCCATGGGAAGAAAAAATATCCAATTCTTCATTCTTTAATTGCTTCTTTTTCAGCAATAAACTGCTTTGTGGCTTTTGTTCATTTTCATCATCCACAACACCATGAAGGTCTAGAGGCCAGCCGTGTGGGGCTCTGCCCCTTTTCTGAACACCTTTATCCTTTCCTGAACAGAAACTCTCTGCATTACATACCATCAAATTTTCCTCTAAACTGACAGAATTATCGACCACAGTGCTTTTCCTCTGCTGCTTCCTTATGACATGTGATAACTTGGCACAGATTTCATCTTTTTCTTCTTTAGTTTTTGGTTTTGCAGATTTACCAAGAGCTTCATTTAAGGAGAAATCTTCATTTGAGGTGGACACTTGTTCCAAAGAGTCAGTGCCAGAATCAGTCAGTGAATGTGTTGATATTATTATTCCTCTGTCACCTCTTGGACCATTTCGTGAAGTACAAATTTGTGGTGTGGATGAAGCGTTCTCTTTAACAGACACCTGCTTCACTTTACTTACTTTAGTCTGACTTTTAGCTCTTTTAGTAAGGCAGCTTTTGCTGCTCTGCTTTAACCATGACTCAGCCGAGAAATGGTCTTCAACACTGAAATCCCTCACACAGTTGTGCTCATTGCCCCTCTCCTCCACAGTGCTGTTTGCTTTAATCAATATATTCTCTGGCACATGGTACATCTCAGTTTTCACTGGCTCTTTAGAAAATGTTGAATTGGAATCTTCCAAAACATGGACATCTTTTTTAAACTGTATTTCTTCACTTTCTTCTTTAAAAGATGCAGGTTGGGCTTTATACGTAGAAACAAGATCCACAAGAGTATTAGCCTGAGGTACTTTTAATGTTATGCTTTTAATGATTTGTTTTAAGCAATTTTGTAACTCATGAGTTTCCTGACTAGTCAACTGCCAACCTACAGATAAATTTCCTCGAAGGAACAGGTTAAGCTTATCCCAGAATCGCTTGTAAAGAGTCTGCTGACCGAGCTGATAGCCTTCTTTCAGGAGACTTCTAATCAGCTGCACACAAGCAAGCTGTACAGAGTTGGATGGCATTGAAAGCAGGGACAGCGATGTTACTGCTGCTGTTCCTTTGGCACAACTTCCAGGCGACTTCTCAGAACTCCGCACAAACGCACTAGTCGGAAGTTTGGCACATTTTACCACTGCTGCTACCCACTGCTGGGAACTAACCCACAGTAAATGCAAACATTTTTTATTTCTATGCAGTTCAATCACTGATACCAAAATTAGAAGAAAAAATTCAGTGACTTTGTCACACACAACATCTGTCTGGTTGAGGACATCTTTGACTTGAGAGTACAGATGATGAATAACCTCTACGATGTAAGCCACACCCAAATCCTTAAGATCCATCAGAGATTGAACAAAAGGTATAAACCACAGAAATGTACTGTTATGAACACGCATGTCTTGTCCAATATCTGACTGAAGGACACTGGCTAATGTTTCCATTTCTTCATACATATTAGGACAATAATCTGGGCAAATGGCTGATCTCCATCCTAAATCCTAAAATGAGAAAAAAAATTAATTCAAATATATAGGGTTAACACTCAAGTTGTAAAAAAAAAAACCCTCAACTTTTCTATCTTATTTTGTATGCTATTTCTAACATACATAAACTCCCAAGAAATAAAAAATACAAACTGAATCATTCCAGAGTGATACAGCACACCTACATTCACAGTGGTGGCTTATAATAATCAAATCTTAGAAACAACCCAGGCACCAAGTGGTGAGGAAAGAAGATGTGGATGTTTTTAATATGATGGAGTTAGTACTCTGCCAGAAAGAAGGCTACACTCCACACATTTCTAGGGTGTACCTTGAGTCATACTCAAGAGAAATAAATAGACACAGAAGTGTGAATATCACACTGTTTCTCTGGTGTGAGAAACCACAACCGTAAATAAGGACCAAACTATACTGGGGGGCCGGCGAGATGGCTCAGTGGAATAAGCACTTCCCTGGCAAGCGCAAGGGTCTGAGTTCAATCCCCAGTTCCACCAAAAAAAAAAGGGTATTAGGTATTATGAAATAAATATTCAAATGAGGAGGGACTAAAGGAGAGGGAGGGACAAAGGAAAGAAGGGAAAAGTTACCAAAAAAGGGAAACATGAAAGCAAAGCTTTTGTAAATGAGTAGGGTTGAAGAGAGGATAAGGGAATGGGAAAAGCTGTATCACGTCTTAGAGATTCAAATTCTCTATAATGAGTGATCATTATTGGTACATCTAAAATTACCAATAAAATCAAGTTTAAAAATTTATAAGCTGAATGCTGACACCAGTTTCATGCTCTCTGGCTTTCTTCGCATGAGCTAGCCTTGATTATTAGCATGCCACTCTTCCCCCTTACCCTACACCCTTCCAATCTCTCAAAATATACTTTAAAATGTTCCAAAGTAATAGACTATTGCTAGAATTCATCTTCCCTCATGCGCAATACATTTGTTCAATCCAAAGGCCTCTATGGAACAAGAGATTCCGAACAGCTACATATCATAAAGTCAGCTAATTATGAAACACACATAACATCCACTCAGTATCACTGAATTCTGAAAGTGCTTTTTACCTTTTTTGTCTTCTCAGGATTGTAATTGTATACAATCTGGCTACAAGTCACCATATCATCCAAAGATGGCTCTGATTCTAACTTGGTCCTATATTAAGAATAAGTGCAAATTAGTGAAATGAAGAGAAAAAAAATGCTAGAATAGAAGTCGCCTTGTTGAGCCAGTTACAACACACTTCCTCATACAGAAGGCTGGGGAGACAGTTGAGCAGTCCAAGTGCCTGCCTGAAAAGTACAAGGACCCATGTTCAATCCCTGGGCCCTCACACTGTGTTGGCCCCAGAACCCCAAGTGCACCATGCCTGCCCCAAACCAGGGGCCTCAATGCTGGGGAGGCTGAGACAGGGCGAGAACTATGAGTCCAAGCTACACAGCAAGTCCCTGTACCAAATAAATACTTTTTTTAAAAGTTAAAAAAAAAAAAAATGACATTAACATAACTAACCTTATACAGCTGTTCCGTATATTCTGGATCTCTCTATTATAGCTCCCATTGTTGATGATGGTTTGAAAGGCCTCAATAGGATCAATAAGTTGCCCCCAGACTTTAGATCCAAGCCGGTCCAGAATTACCATGAAACAATGTAATGCTGGCCAGAAAGGGTTCACATTATCATCTGAAACACAATGTAACAATTGCTGGATTACAAGACAATTTTCAAAACAGTCAACAGTTGAGGCTGTCCTGCCTAGAACTCCCTTTGTAAACCAGGCTGGCCTCAAATTTGCAGTGAGCCGCCCACCTCAGACTCCCAAGTGCCAAGCTGCAGATGTATGCCACCACACCGAACTCCTTCAATGGCTTCTTAATGGCTCCAAGAAAACTGAAGAACTTGTTTCTTTCTCCCTTTATTTTTCATTTCCATAATCACACACCATAGCAAAAAAAATAAGTCTTCTCACTATTAGCATCAACTGCCAATATTCTATCCATCCAGAAACCCAGTGTAGCTGGGCATGGTAGCCCACACCTATAATCCCAGTACTCAAGAAGCTGAGGCAGGAGGATCACCAAGAGTCTGAGGCTAGCCTGGACTACAATGTGAGTTCAAGGTCAGCCTGGACTACAGTGAGACTTTGCCTCAAAATAACAATTATTTAAAAAGAAACCCAATGTAAATGCTTCCTTCTATATTAAATATTCCCCAGCCATTTAATTTCATACACTATTCTTCAACATTGAACCAGCAGCACATTAAGAAAAAATCAGTCATAAATAAATTCATACCCACAGTCAAGTTACTTAAAGAAGATTGAAAGGAGGAACAAAACATGCTTACTTCGCTGAACTATAGCCTTACTTTACTGAATCTGGCCTGCTTAGCCTTTATTGAGTGCTTTCTTCACAGAGATCAGAAACCCTTATTTCTAAGTATACATCTTCTAGGATCAGTTTGATACTGTAGAGTGACCAGCAAAAGAAAAGTGGGATCTAGTAAAAGAAATGACTCCAAGTCTCACCCCTCATCCCTTAGGCTATCTATAGCAGCACCCCCAGGGAACCTCCTGTGATGAACATGTTCTCTCTGCGTTACCTAACACTGCAGCCCCGGCCACCTGTGACTGCTGAGGCTCAAGATATTAAACTTGAAAGGTTCTTTCCAACTTAAAGAGTATCGGGACCTAAGTCATAAAAAAGTTAAATCTTGCCACGCATGGCAGCACATGTTCATGATCCCAGCCCTCCAGAGGCTGAGGCAGGAGGACTGCTGTGGAGTTTGAGGCCAGCCTAGACTACATAGTGAGATCCTATTTCAAAAACAAAGTTAATCTTTCCTACACACTCTATTCTACCCCAATTCTTGCAGTGACACTAGCACTTTCAAACTGTATCACCATAGTACTCAAAACTTAAGCAAGTAAAGTGAATTACCATCTGATTGCCTCTGCATGGTGTGAAGGATTAACTGCATGAAATCATTTTGTTTGTCTGAGCCCAGCAACAATGAATCCATAGCTTGTTCCTCAAGAATTGTCAGCAACATGCAAATCCCTGTAAGATTACACACAGTTTTGTGAACTGATGCAGCAACACTAAAGTTCTACTGCCTTCTCTTGGCCAAGGGGGGAAAAAAACTACAACAGGGCAAAAAGATGAAGAGAAACAGGATCCAGTTCCTCAAATATTTAAGTCTTGAATAATTAGGTATATCTATTCTCAAAGCAATAAAATTTGAGCATTTTGAGTGTAAAAGGATGAAATGGTATGAACTTAAGACAATTTCTAAGATGACTATCACAAACTTGTTCATCAACTACTTACAATGCCTCCAATTTTTAGATATACCATATTTCATATACTACTTGAAAAGAAAAACAACTACTGCAATGTGTGACCTAAACACTTAGAAAAGCACTATCAAAATCAATCTCTTGCTCTCATGTGCTCGCTCTCTCTCTCCCTCTCTCTCTGCTACAAGGTCTCCCTACACAGCTTGAACCTGTAGTGATTTGCCGGCATAGCACACGGTACGGGGGGCTGAACCTGCATCAAGGGTAGCTTAGACTACTGAGCTACTCCACAGCCCTCAAATCCTCTCTAAAGTCAACCACTGCACAGTACTGACACTCTGTTATTCTAATATTGCTTTAAATAAAAGAATTATCTGATAGGGCTTCAATGCACTTCTACTGATTTCTAGAATAATTTTTTTTTTTCATGAGATTATATTTATTGGGGGAAAGAAAGCTTCTGTCCAAGAGAGGAACAGAAAGGAAGGCCTGAGTGGTGACCCCCTAGAACAAATGTTTGGTAATAGTAACAATATATATAACTGTTCAGTCAATTTAATGACAGACATGAACTGGGAACTAAGAAACCCTGTACTCAGCACTCCAGGACGGATCACCAAGAGATCACGTCCAGTTCCAGACACCCAGGAAAGATATTCATCATAGAAACGTAGGAACAGTACTCACCTAACCAATAGTTTTTGTAGTTAGTGGTATCATACATGTGTGTGGGCAGAAGAATCAGTTTACCCTTTTCAAAGACAGAAGAAGTATAAATGTCTGGACTTTCTAAAAGGCCCAACTCAATGACTTTAAAAAGGCAAGTTAAAACTTCCTGTAAGTCATAATAATCATCTCTGTCCACTTTTCCAAGGTTTCTTGCAGTCAGGATAGCCCAACGCCGAATCTAAATGTAGAATATGGCATTTTCAAAAATTACAGATAGCAATGACATGGACACAAAAACAGGATTCTCTGTAGATTTTAACATACTTGAGCTATTAGTTAATAAAAATATGGATCTTGATCCTGAACTGAATTAGTTCTCATAAGCTATTTCAGACAATTAGGCCCAATCATTTAATGACTGCAAATACAGTATTAGGAAAGTATTTTAGATGTAAAAAAAATCCTTTTAGAAACATACTTAAATTATTTTAATTCTACCAATAATTGCAACATCTACTTTGAGGTTATATTAACCACTGGATGAGCTACTCAACCTTATCTAACACTTTTAAATTTGTTTAATATTGCTAATGCCTGACCAGCTTTCAGATGCGTATTTGCCTGTCCCTCCCTTTCCACATCAATTTTCTTTTTTTTTTCTTTTTTTTTTTTTGGCGGAACCAAGGATTGATTTCAGGCCCTTGCACTTGCCAGGCAAGCACTTATTCTACTGAGCCATCTTCCCAGCCCCCACATCAATCTTTTTTTTTTTTTTTTTTTTGGTCTTTTTTTTGAGACAGGGTCTCACTATGCAGTTCAGGCTGGCCTTAAACTCACTTTGTAGCTCAGGCTGGTCTCGAACTCACAACAATCCTCCTGCCTCAGCCTCCCGAGTACTGGGATTACAGGCATGCGCCACCACACCCGGCCACATCAATCTTTTTTGATGCTCCTACATTTTAGCTGTCTCCTAGAATCTTGTTAGATATATTTTATAAATCTAATGTGATCTACATATCCTTCAACTGATAAATTTAGGCCATTTGCAGTAAATACTAATATCTTCAATCTGTTTCTAAGTATGAGCCCTTTTTCTATTTTTTTTAAAGAAATTTCCCTTCTAAAAATAATTCCTATCTACCTGTACCCTAGGATAAGAAATGTGCACAGAGGCGTGCACACCTCTGGTCTCCTTCCTACCAGGCTGCTATCACCTATCCAAAGCAGCACTGTTCATTCAACTTTTTAAAAAATTCTACCACAGTAGTCAACTTCTGACAAGATGTTGTCTTCTCTTTTCACTCTTTGTATGCAAAACCCTTCTGGGACCTTTTATAAATAAAATACAGTAGTCCTATTTGAGTTTGGCAGGAAATAAAAATCTTAAGTGTTAAGCTTTTTCCCCTTAATACTATACAAAAATACTACTCCATTGTCTTCTTGGACTACTTTTTTTTTGCAGAACTGGGGATTGAACTCAGACCCTTGCACTCGCCAGGCAAGTGCTTATTTTATTCTACTGAGCCATCTCCCCAGCCCCTCCACTGTCTTCTTGCACACAACAGATTGCTACAAATCTGTGTTAAACTGATTTTTCTATCTTTGATTATGCTCTTCTCTAAAAATTTTTGTCATTGACAGTCTTAAATTTCACTGTCTAGACATAGGATTTCCCTTTTCTTTGACACTACATAGGCTCTTCTAATCAGGAGTCTTTTTAAACACCAGTAAATGTATATGCATCATTTCCCCAATCAGTCCTTTCCATTTTTATCTTTCTCAACCTTGTATCTATATTAACACTAGTTTTTCAATTCTCCATATCCTTAGCTTCCCTTTTCTTGCTTTTTGGTACCAGAGATTGAACTCAGGCCCTTGCCCTTGGCAGGCAGGTGCTTATGCTGCTGAGCTATCTCCCTGGCCCCAGCTTTCTTTTTCAGTCTTTATTTTTGCTTTTTCTTCCTTCTTATGGATTTGCTCAATCTGGACTTCTGGACAAGTGTTCTAATATTTTTCCTTCTACTGAAATCTTGACAGGAAATCTCATCACCATGCTTTCTTTGCCACAACAAGAAAATAGGAAAGAAAAAAGTTTTAGCATGGGCGAAGAAGTCAGCCTTTCATAGCTAACAAACTGGTTTAAAATCATAATTCTAAATGCCAAAGTGCACAGGAGCTGTAGTACAGACCATCTTACGATGTGTGATCAGACCACAACCCTCAGCCACGACATCACAGTCAGTTTTTAATGCTCTGGGTTTGTCCTATGAATCTTTTCTTGCCCACCATCCTGACTTTTATGTTCCTCTTCATTTCTAGCACTTGGTGATTTCCTGGTCTACCTGCTTGCCTCTTAAATCTCATCCATGAACAAATTATTTTTTTTCAGTTTTTTTTTTTTTTTTTTAAGAGGGTCTTTTTGAGACAGTCTCCCTATTCAGTTCAGGCTGACCCAGTATTTTAGGTGCAAATCCATATGCACTTTGGGTCACTCTGTAATCCAAGATGATCTCCAGCTTGCAACAATCCTTTTGCCTCAGCCTCCCAAGTGCTGGGATTATAGGCATGCACCACCTCCCCTGGCTTTTAAGGTATTTTAACTGGCACTTCCATGTGGGGCATTTCAAGTAGGGCAGGCAAACAAGAAAAAAAAAAAGAGCACTCCTCCTTCACTTCAACAAGCTGAAAGATAATTACTCCCCCTACTTGTCTTTGAAGCTCAAGCATCACCCTTTAGAAGGATTTCCCTCCCCTCATGGTTACCCTCTTCTTTGAGACCCTATTGCACCAACTGTATTAATTTTAAAATAAGAAATTTAAAAAATTAGCAAATATTTTGAATAAAATATATACCTAAACCCACCTAGATGTACAAAACTAAATGTCCTTCCCCAGCTTAGCACTCATACTCACCATCTCATTGGGATGCACCAAAAACAAATAGATCCCTGGATGTTTTTCAAAAACCTGAAAGGAGCAATTGGCTTGTTCCATACGACCAAGTGCTTCAACACATAACTCATCTAAATAAAAAAAATAATAGTTAAGGCAGTAAATATAGAAATCTTAGCAACTTAGCAGTATTTCCTAAATCTAGCTCTTTGGTTGATCTGAACATAAATGAAGTTCACCCTTTATTCCTTAGCTGAGGCAAATAAATGTTAGCAATACAAACACAATAACAGAACATTGAGTGCTGATCTCAAGGTGTCTTGGGGGATGTTTTGACTTCCGGAGTATACCTTTTTTATGCCTAGCATAATTATCTCCATATAACATCTTAAAAGTATGGCTGCAGGTATAAACCCATATTCACCTGGTCAACTAAAATTATTATGTGTGATATAGGAGTCAGCTTTTCCCCAAAATGACTAGTCACTCTCCACTTCCTCAATTATCCATCTACCCTATCAGATCAATCAACTTTTAGTCTTCCAATTTCCAAAAACATCACACTAATAGTACATCAGTAAGGTACTATGCCAGTGCCTGGCTTCAGGGCAGGGGAATATGGACTAGAAGCGCGTACACAGGGCTGCTGGGATGCTGAGAACGCTCTGCTTCTTCAGCTAGCTGACAGCTACCTAAGTGTGAAGAACCACAAAGCTTATGTAATTTTGGGGATATACTGTATAATAAATTTTTTAAATAGAATTTTTAAACCTAATTACTGATTTAGAAAGAAATGATCTATCTGAACAAATCTTTCAGTCTTAGTTTTCAGTTTATTGAAACACAGAGGAGAAATAGTTTAATATAAGGAAACAATCTGCAAGGCACATTTTTCTGTAGAGTACATGGTCTTCTCAACTGAAACTCATGGCCAAAAAGAAATAAAGCTTGCACATGTGGTCAATGACTGGGCAGCCAAACCCCACCCCCACGTTTTCATAACTACTAATAAAATAGGAACATGGACTAGATGTTAAATACCTTGACGTTATTATTTTATTAGATTTGCCATTACTTTTAAGAGCTCCATAACAAGATACACAATAACCCTAAAGTAGACAGTCACTCTGTTATGCTGTGGTAACAAGTGAAAATTATTACATATCAGTGGTTCCCAGCCCAGGGGAGCTTGCCCCCAATCATTCAGCAAGGGCCATTTACTAATGTCTGAAGACACTTTTGGCTGTCCCAAGAGCATGGCCAAAGAGGAGGATGCTCCTGGTGTGGTATGGAGACCAGAAGTGCTACTAAATATTCCACAATGAATGGCCTGGTCCCTTACAACAAAGAATTATTTACTCTAAAATTTCAATAGTGCCAAGACTAACAAGCTTGCTACAGATACATTACAATAATGAAAACTAACTGAACAAATAGAGAAATATGTGACAGGCAAATACAGCAAAATTTTAATAACTGTAGAACCTACAAGATGGATAGATTTGTTCTCACTATTAACTTATTTATCTATGTCTGTAAACTTTCATAATAAAATGCTATGAACAGTATTTAGTATCCTAACCAGATGTGCAGAAAGCAAGTTACAAATATATAACCCTCAATTCTTTTTTTTAATTTGTTTTATTGAAGTACAATAACCCTCAATTCTTATCATTTGTGTGTCAGAGTGCTGGGAACCAAAGCCAGGTTCTGCAAACACTAGACATGAACTCTACCAAAATAGTAAAACTGCTATAACTTCAGGAGCAGCCAAGATACTCACTAACACGCTCGTGCAGAAGCAGGTACGGGTACTTCAGTATTTCTAGCAGAGGAACTCGAAGCTTATTTTCAAAGTCTTGACCACTCAAATCAAGCTGCTGCGCCTCCCCATTGCTGTCCACTATGTACAATTCATCGTCGTCACCGCCATCTTCAACTTCTCCCTTCATGGATTTTTCAAAGTGATTTATGAGGCGAGAGGTTTCTAACTCCCATAAGACCTACAGAAACAGAAAAATGGGCAACACCATTTGTATCTTACCAGCAACATGTGCTTCATGTGATGATCATTCTACAGAGCCTTTCCCCCAGTACTATTCACCATTTTTAGTGTTCTCATTCAGAAGTTTGAAGCACCAGACTCCCTTCCCTTCCCTTCCCTTCCCTTGGAAGCATTGTAAGTTTGATTCCAGACCACTGCACAAGAAAATAATATAAAAACTAAGTCATGAAATTTTTAAAAATCTTCCATGACATGTAAAAGCTATCTTCACATTATACAACAATCTATTAAGTGAATCACACCTAAAAATTAATGCATATAATTGAAAAGTACAAAACCAGACCTGATGGTACACATGGATAATCTCAGCACTCAGGAGGCTGAGGCAAGAGGATCACTATGAGTTAAAGGCCAGCCTGGGCTACATAGTGAGTCCAGGCCAGGCTGAACCACATAGCAGGACCCTGCCTTTAAATACATTATTGCTTTGAAATATTGCTTTAAAATTCCTTACTGAAGGTAAGGAATCCGGCCTTTGGGTTGATGCCTGCTGACCAGTTAAGGCTGCAGTTGCTTGAGGTTGGGGTAGTTAAGGCATTTCTCAGCAATCAAGTTGGCTGTATGACTGACTCTGCATCTTGTAAAATCTCTGCAGCCTGATTCTATTTGATAGTATTTTACTCACAAAACTTTTCAAAACTGGACTCAATCCTATCTGAGCCTGCTGTCATTTCATCAACACAGTTTGTGCAGAGTCTAGGTCCTTGTTCTCATTTCCTAATACCCATGGCACTTCCATTGGAACTGTACTGCCTCTCAAACCATTCAGCCACAGGAAGCAGTCTCCAGCCACTGACACTGCATCCTGAAACTGCACCAGCGCGCTCACCTCCTCAGACTCCACTGGCAATGCACGTGCTCTTGCAAGTCCCCCAGTGTGACTTCCCCGTGAAGACTTGAAGCCCTCCGAGGCTATGCGCAGGAGCTGCGATCCTAGACGCTCACTAGATCACCACGCTCATCCCCTGAATCATGAATGCTAATGGCATCTACAGTGACGAGTCTTCTCCAAGGTTTTCAATTTTCTGTCCCCAGATCTACGAATGACTATGTATCAGCCTTAAGACTTGATCCACAGGCTGCAGAATAGACGGTGCATAGTAGGCACAAAGACAACCTCACTGAGTGTTTCAAAGTTTTTGTTTTTGTTTTTCGGCAAGATAGCTCAGCAGTCTAAAGCACCTGCTTAGGAAAGCTTGGGCAGGTGCAGGGACCATGGTTCAATCCCTAGCACATACTGTGCTAGCTCCGGCAGAGAAACAGAAAAGCTCTTGAGCCACCAGGTGCTTTATCAGCAGTAATTTATTGAAAGAAGCTCTTTTTACTAAGCAGTCTCAACTGTGGGCTTAAAATATTGACTAAACCAATAGCATAAACAAACATGCTATTACTAATATCTAGGCTTTGCTGTTCTACTTAAAAGGCATAGCGGATGAAACTAAGTGTAATTCTTCAGGACCCTAGCTTTACTCATTTTTTAAATCTTTATCTGGTACACAGTCTCACCATGCAACTTGGACTGGTAGTGATCCTCCTGTTTTCAGCCTCCCTAGCACTGGGATTACAGACATGTCCCACCACACCTGGTTTTGGTGGTTGGCTCAGTGCACCCAGAGTTCCAGGGCCGGCATGGCATAAGGTACTAGAGTCTTTTTTTTTTGGCAGAACCAGGGATTGAACTCAGGCCCTTGTGCTTGCCAAGGAAGCGCTATTCCCCTGAACCATCTCCCCAGCCCAATACTGGAGTCTTAAACTGCTGAGCTATCTCCCCAGCCCCCTAGTGTTTTTAGAATGGTACATGAGCCATAAGTCCCCAGGTACACTAAACCCTCACAAGAGAATCAGCCCATCTTATGAAACTGTAAAGACAGGTACTGACTTCAGTTATGGCAGTCTTAGGTCACACTGTCTTTCAATATGAAGGTTGTTTTCTACACAGAAAACATGTTGTTTTGTGCAGCAATTGTATCAACCAACTTGATTTACAATAGTTTGCTGCAGCTTCTACGTCAGCACTTGCTCCTCAATCATGAACATTTCACGTTGTGGAGATGGCTTGTTTCCTTGAGCACCACGCACCAGCCTTTGTGGGCTTCAAACTTTAATTCATCAAATAATTAAACAGAGTTAGGCCTTCAAACACATTCTTTTTTTTGTATTTAGTAAAGGATCTACAGGGTCTCACTACACAGAATGGACTCGAAGTGATCCTCCTGTCTTCAGCCTAAGTGCTGGGATTACAGGGGCACGCCAGCATGTCCAGCTTCAGTCACACTCTGGGGGCTGGGCTGGCACAGCAGTCCCAGGGATCAAACTCTTGGCCTTTGTGTCTAACGTAAGGAGGCACTTTCATCTACTGAGCTATGTGGCCAGCCCCCTGTGAGTGTATTCTGTGGCTGATTTGATCTTCTATGTGGACCACTAAAACTGAATCTCTATCAACAACAAAGTTTACTTTCATAATCATACATTCACTGCAACAGTACATTTAATTTCAAGAATATTTTCTTTACATTCAAATTTGACTATATGGCTGGGTTTGGTGACACATGTCTTATAATCTTAGCACATGGAGGCTGAGGCAAGCAAACTGCCATGAGTTAAAGGCCATCCTGGGCTACATACTGAGTTCAAGGCCAAACTGAACCACAAAGTGAGACCCTGCCTCAAAAACAGTTGTGCGTTTGGCACAAGAGGCCTCATTTTCAGTCTACTGTGGATTTCCGCATGCCATCCTCACAAAATTTAAGCATTTCTAACATTTGACAAAGCAAAAATCGTGTGACTCTGCCTTTCACCTCAACATTGAGAGGCCACCATAGGACTTTTATCTGGCCTAATTTTAATATATACAACTGTGTGCCCCAGGAAAGGGAAAAAGGTGGAAAACAGCCAGCCAATAGGACCTCAGACAAACATTTATTAAACCTACTATATACACTTGGTTTACCAGTGCTCTAAAACAAATGTAAGAGTAAACATCAAAAATCACTAATCAGGGTCAGCTAGATAGCTCAGCAGATTAAAGTGCCTGCTTAGGCAGACGCAGAGACTGGGGTTCCATCCCCAGTATCACCAAAAAAAAAAAAAAAAAAAGGAGGAGAGAAATTGAGAAGACCCTTAAGATACAACTGCAGACATCCAGCTCACCAAAGGCAAATCCAGGGGGCAATGAGGTGGGATAATCTAACAACCACCCACGTGGCCCCCCTAAAGTGGTAACAACAAAGCAATTGAATGAGATTCTAGAAAAAGATCAAATTAGAAATAATTTCTCAGGTAACTGCAGAGATGGTGTCTACAATGAAAACCATGCTTAGTGACTCTAGAACACAGACAAAAAAAGAAAAAGAGCTTAATAAAACTATGGAAGCCATGAATACTCAGCATAGAAAAGAAACAGAATCCATAAGACAGATTTAAGCAGATAACCAAGACAATAAAAATTTCACTGAAAGTATTCACTGCAGGGGCCCGGGGAGATGGTTCAGTGGAATAAGCACTTCCCTGGCAAGTGCAAGGGCATGAGTTCAATCCCCGGTTCCGCCAAGAAAAAAAAATGAAAGTATTCACTGCAGATTAAACCAATACAAAGATATGATCTCAGATATGTAAGAGACTTGTGGTTAATGATTAAGAAAAGATTCCTTAAAAACGTAAGGGACCATGAGAAATCAATACAGCTCCAACTAGACAAGGCAAAGAAAAACTTAAGATTGACTGGAATTAATGAAAAAGCAAGAGGAAGCACAAATGACATAAAATGTTCACAGCATCATGGCAGAAAACTTCCCCAGGGGCCAAGGAGAAAGCTTAGTAGAATAAGCACTTGTGTGGCAAGTGCAAGGGCCTGAGTTCAAACCCTGGTTCTGCCAAGAAAAAAAGAACAGAAAAAAAAAAGAAAACGTCCCCAATAGAGAATAATAATTTGACATGCAGTTAAGCGAGGCATATACAACTCCAATTAGCCACAGTCAAAAAGAAACATACAGCCAGGCATATCAGAGACAAGATTCCACAAATTCAACGTAAGAATAGAATCTAAAGCAGCTAGGGAATGGAACAAATCACAAATAAAGGAAAACCCATCACAATCACAACTGACTTCTGAGCACAAACCCTCCACATCACGGAGAGCTTAGAGTAAAGTATTTCAAGTTCTAAAGGAAAAAACCTTCAACCCCAACCGATATCCTGCAAAACTATCTTTCAAACTGATAGAAATAAGATACTTCTATGATGAAGAACATCTGAGGAAATTTATGACTACCAAACCAACACTTCAAATTTTTTTTAGGTACCAGGAATCAAACTCAGGACCTCATACTTGCCAGGCAGGCACTGAGCCACTCAATTAAATCCCTGGCTCCCAAAATATTCTGAAGAACATTCTAGAAAGAAATACCATGGATGACAACTCTATGAACCACAACAGAAGGCATGCACCAAGTGTGGCAATTAAAAACATATGACAAAAATCGTATGATCATCTCAACTGATGCAGAAAAACCATGTGACAAAGTCCAGCATCCACTCATGATAAAAATCCTATGCAAAACTAGAATACATGGTCTTTTATCTCAATCAAATAAAAGCCATCTACAGGGTAGGGGAGACAGTACCTACCCTCGTATCACAAAAAAGAAAAAAAACACACACAAATAAAAGCTATCTGTTGAGTTCAACCCCTGGTTCTGCAAAAAAAAAAAAAAAAAGTATCTATGACAAACCCAACAGTCATCATACTAAATGGGCAAAAACTGAAATCTTTCACTCTTCTTTTTTTTGTGGAACCAGGGATTGAACTCGGGCCCTTACGCTTGCCAGGGAAGGGCTTATTCCATTGAGCCATCTTCCCGGCCCCTTGAAATCTTTCACTCTTAAATCAGTAACAAGACAAGGATGTCAACTGTCTCCACTCTTATTCAACACAGTCCTGGAAACTTTAGGCAGAGCAATTAAAGAAATAAAAGGAATAACAATACAAAAGCAAAAAGTTAAATTATTATTTGTAGACAATACAATACTCTACATAAAAGACCCCAAAAATTTCACTTAAAAACTGCTAGATTAAATAAGCAAACTCAGGGCCTCCGGAGATAGCTCAGTGGTCTAAGTGCCTGCCCAGGCAAGCCAAGGTTTGATCCCTGGGTAGCATAGCATGCCGACCCCATGCTGGGCCAGCCACTAAAATTGGGCATGGTGGCACATGCCTGTACTCCCTGCACCAGACAGGAAGATCACTACAACTCTGAGCTGTATAGCAAGAACCTAACCCAAATAAAGACTTTCTTTTAAAAAATCAAATTCAGCAGCATAGCTGAATACAAGTCAATACACAAAAATCAAGTCTTCTTATACACAAATTATAAACTCACTGAAAGAGAAATTAGAGAAACAACATCTTCCACAATAGCAACCAAAAAATGAGATGCTTAGGAATCAATCTAACTAAGGATGTAAAAGACCAGATACACATGTGTAAACATAGTATTGTCTCCCTAGTGTGAGAAGCTAAAAGAGAAAGTACAAATAAAAATGTACAATAGATATTATAAAACGGGAAGAAACTTCAAAAGGAAAGCGAAACTGGGATTGGAGAATGGTAAAAAGGAAGAGCAAAGAAATACGTGTGTGTACATATGCAAAACACAGCTAAGACAGTTATGCTACTGATTTCTTAGTTCACTGAAAAGAAAGGTTTATAGGGCCAGACTGATAGCTCAACAGATTAAAGCACACTTAAGCCGGGCATGGTGGCGCATGCCTGTAATCCCAGCACTCGGGAGGCTGAGGCAGGAGGATTGTTGAGTTCGAGACCAGCCTGAGCTACAAAGTGAGCTTAAGGCCAGCCTGAACTGCATAGTGAGAGCCTGTCTCAAAAAGACAAAAAATAAATAAATAAAATAAAATAAAGCACGCTTAGGCAGAGCACAGTGGCTGGGGTTCAATCCCTGGCATGCCATGCTGGCCCCCAGAGCACACTGGAGCTGGCAACAGAGACTGGTTGTGGTGGTACATGCTTACAGGCGTTTAGAGCCTCCCAAGAGCTGGGATCACAGGCGCGTACCACCATGCCCAATGTCAACTACCTCTCAGCACACTCTGAGGGCGGGGCCAGCATGGCAAGGGGAGACTGAACCCCTAGCCCCTGTGCCTGTTTGCAGGAACTTTAATCTACTGAACTGTTTGGCCGGCCCTATTATCTTGTTTTGAATTTATGTTTCTGGCTTTAAAAAAATATTAGGGGGCCAGGGAGTTGGCTCAGTGGAATAAGCGCTTCCCTGACAAGCACAAGGGCCTGAGTTCAATCCCTGGATCCCCCCCACCAAAAAAAAATTAGGATAAAAGTATAAAATCCAAGTTTCTCAACACCTACATACCATATGATTAGTTTTCAAAATGTAAACCACATCATTCCCATGAACACTCCTGACAGAATCCACTTTCTTTTCCTGCTTATAAAGTTCTGAAAAATAATGCCCATTTACCTGACTTACCTCATGCAAGAATGGCAACTCATCCCTCGCCTTGTGGTATTCAGCCACACACTCTAGGCAGTAGCAGAGGTCTTCATTGGCTGTTTGGAATTCACGGGACTTGCTCTTGGATGCATAGCACTTCAAGAACTCAATGGTGGAAATACCACCTGGTGTGCACCAACAGCATGTGCTCATCCTGCACCTGTATCCAGAAAGGACACAGAATACCTTAAGACAAAAATAACATGTCACACCTGTTTTCTGTGGAAAGAACGAGAGTACACTTTCTCCTTCAGAACCAGAGTTTTCAACTTAAATGTGCCTCCACTGCCACAGTGTTCTTTGAGGCATTATAATCACTGAATTAACTAACTGCAGGGCAGGAGATGCAGGTCAGTGGTTAGGAGTGCTAGCCAAGGACCAGCAAGGTAGCTCAGTGGACTATGACCTGCTTAGGCAAATGCAGGACTGGGGTCTGATCCCCAGCACTGCAGGCCTCACCAGCCCCACCCCCAGGCATGCTAGGCCAGCCACCAAGACTGGGCATGGTGGTGCACACTTATAATCCCAGTGCTGGAGAGGCTGAAAACAGGAGGATCACTATGAATCTAAGCTCCCTCCCTAGTGAGACCCTGTACTAGATACATAAATTTAAAAAAAATAGAAGTGCTATCCTAACATTGTAAGGTTCTAGAATCAATCTCTAGCACTCAATAAACCCCATCCTGAAAGTCCACTGTTCATAATACATGATATTAACCAACATATAGGTGTCCTGCAGAAAAGGTTCACAAGTTCAAGCTGAGCATGGACAATTCAGTACGGTCCTATTTCAAAATTAAAAAAAAAAAAAAAAAAAAAAACTCTAAAAGGCCCGGGGAAGTAGCTCCAGACGAGGGCTCAAGTTCAAGCTCAACCACTACTGGAGGGAAGAAAATTGTAGTGATGAGAAATACATACATAGGCTTGTCAATTATCAAAGTACAGATTTCAGAATACCTTAATTTATTGGGGTTGTGGTGGTGGCTCAGTAGAATTAGTGCTTCCCTGGCAAGCACAAGGGTCTGAGTTCAACCCTCGGGCCTGCCAAAAATAGTAATAATGGTAATAATAATTTACCAGCGACAGAATCAAAATCTCAAAAAAATCTTTCATCTTTAGAAGCTGTGTTCTAAAACTCTGTAAACATAAGAAGCGTATACATGTAACAAAAACAGAGGTTGAGCATGGTGCCACATGCCTGGAATCCTAGGAAACTGAGGCAGGAGGATTTCTAGGAGTTCAAAGCCAATCCAAATTACACAGTGAGTTCAAGACCAGTCTGCACTACAGAGAGACAGCCCATATGGTGCCACCACCACCACCAAGAAGCAGCTCAGGAGTGTGGTACATGCCTGTAATCCCAATACTCAGTAGGTTGAGGCAGGAAGATCAGCATGAGTTTCAGGTCAGCCTGCACTATACAGCCAAACCCTATCTCCAAACAAAATAAAACCAGATAAATTTTCTCATTTAGAAAACACATGCGCATAAATTTTGTGTGGGTATATATGAGCACATACATGCATGCATGCAAATATACAAGTTGGCTTTAAAAAAAAATTAGGAGGCCAGGGAGATGGCTCAGTGGAATAAGTGCTTCCCTAGCAAGCACAAGGGCCTGAGTTCAATCCCTGGTTCCACCCAAAAAAAAAAGTTGGTGCTGATAAATCATTGCTCTTCAATGCATTATAAATCTATAGCTATAATGTTAACAATTTACTACTAGTAGTTTTTTACTCCATTCAACTTTTTAACCATCAAAACATCTATGATCCAAACTGAAAAGTTAAAGGGTTAAAATAATCCATACTCTAGTATTATGAAAAAGAACAAAATAGGGGATGGGGAGATAGCTCGATGGTCTAAGCACCTGCCTAGCAAGCAAAAGGACCAAAGTTTGATCCCTGGTACAGCATAGGTGCTAGCCACCAAAACCAAGTGTGATGGTATGTGTCAGTAATCCCAGCACTGGGAAGGCTGAGACAGGAGGATCACTATGAGTCCAAGCTGTGTAAAAAGGTCCTGTACCAAATAAATAAAAGATTAAAAATAAATAAATAACAAGATGATACCAGGAAATAGGAAATCATCTTAAGAATCAATCTGTCAAGGTTTAAATATATACTATACACATATACATACTATCTATACACACATATGCATCATACACACACACACACACACACACACTTATATATATACATATATATTGGGTTTATCAGAACTACAAATGACATTAAACAGGGGATTAAAAACTAGGATGGAAGCCAGAATCCAAGGAGAGCTCTAAAGTGATATAATACATATAAGACAGCACTTTTTTCCCTGTTAACTGAATGCATGAATGAAGCTAGTAGACTGCCCACCAGTCAGCAGGGTAGCGTGGCCATATAAACAGCAAATGTGTTACTGATAAGACATGAAGTAAGTTAGGGCAGAGGAAATGCACCGTGAGCCTGCAGGATAGTGTAATGAAAAACAATCAAAATGCTCCTCGAGCTGGTGAGATAGTCAGCAGCAGACTAAGTGCTCA
>PVKA01010696.1:0-18231 GCA_004027165.1 Ctenomys sociabilis
ATCGGCCACGTGTATAATCATGATTGGTATATGGAACCTATATAGCTTCTTGTATCAGAAAATCCGCCATGCTTGCACGATAGGAGCCGCGGATAGCGGACGCATGTAGAGGCTTGCATCCCACTCGATAAAGGCTTGCTGAACCCGTTGCTGAGTGTCTGAGTGTCTTCTTCCGCGGGACGGGAGCGGCGCCGGACAATAATATATATTCATTGTAAGTCAGCTTATCTCTTTGTGTGGCTTTTGTTTGTGATGCTAATGTCAAGCAGGCACACCAAAACGACAATCAGGATTTGGAAGCAGATTTATGTATGTTGACAGACACTGATTGGGATTATTCTCAGAATATCTGATCCTAATCTTTGGTGGCCCAGGGCTTGTATAAGGTAAGTACCCAGGAAGTGCAGAGGCAGAATGGCTGTCAGTTGGGGACTGGCTCATATGATGTGTACGATGGTGACATGCAGTGCATCCCAGTGACCAGCCATCTCTAAGGCACAGGACCAACCCGAATTGGAAGAGGAACCATTACCTGGGCAACTGAGAAACTGCTGTGGTATGCCGGCTGAGGAGGAAGCACTTTCTGTTACATAGCTGCCACACTTGCTTTGCAGCACACTTTAAGAGTGCTTATACATTGATATTTTTCTAACAGAGTTGGGCAGGTGAGTGGAGTGATAGTCAAATATTTTTACACAGAAATATTTATTATGATCAATCACGAAATCTGAGTTTTTTTCCTAAAAGAAGAGAAAATGTTGTTGAAAGCTCACAAAAGAACTGTGGGCTTAATGTTCTGAAGATAGAAAAGTCTACCTAAAACATAACCTGGAAGTGCAGATATTGGAACATATGAATGACATTTGATGTCTTGATATAAAATATTCTAGCATTCATAACTTTGAGTGTGTGATGGAGAAGGAGAGAAGACATCAAAGTGGGTGAATAGAACACAAGCAAGAAAATATAATTCTGGAAATAATGACAAAGAATATGATGAGACTGTGGGCCTTTTTCCCGTTTCATGGGAATGGTTTCCAGTTTCATGGGAATGATATGTTTGATAAAACATATCAATATCAAAGAGTTTCAACTTTAGGTCTTGGCTATAAAATCAAATATTTCTAACAATAACCTTAAATTCCTTATTTGAATGATTTTAGAAAAGGCTGCTTAGCTTTCTTCTTTGAATAGCTGCAGTAAATACTGTTTAATATTTGATTCCTCAAATCTCCACCAAATTTTGTTTCTGCTTTTTGCTCAGTTGACACAGAAACCTACAGCCTTAAAGTTATTTAGTGCTGAAGTGTAAATGCAAGTTTTGTTGACAGCTTTTTGCAGAGCCCTTGAGTGACTTCTGCCATTCCTGACAAAATTTCAGGAAGAAACCTATCTACAAAAATTGAGCTCTAGTCTAGAAACCTGACTCCCTACAAAAATCATCTCTAGTTATAACTGTTTCTGGACAGCCTTTTGTATTTAATCTCTCTCTTTTTTCATCTACTATAAAATATTTTTGGATTCTTTCCTGTACATTAGACACCAGTGCCCTTAATCTTTTGTGAACCTGTTTTTTCTTGCCTTTTGTTCTGTCATCTATAAACTCTTTGCTTTTTAATATCTGCATTAAATTCTACATATGCAGCTTAGAAATAGTAGCCAAAATCCTGCTTAGTAATTTGTATGTGTCTCACTACTTTGCATCACAGAAATGATTAAAAAACAACCTATTTTCCCTCTGCTTTTCTTTATACAAAACAGAGATTTGTCTGACTTAGTCATTTTCTATAACATGTTATCTAGCTTCAATTACTAAACAATTTGGTTATTTGTTACAAAAATTCACATATTTTGAAAGTTTATATAGAGAGCCATAAAGAAAAATTTCCTCTCTATGAAGCTAGTCTGACTTTCTTGAAATTCTTTGCTTCCTATTCAAATGAGGCCTTTTCTTGGTGATGGTTTTATTCTACCCTAAAGAATGACTTCGTGGTGCTATTTCTTCCCCTGCTCTGCTTTTCATCATGCCTGTATGTTGTTCTGAGCCCAAATAACACTTGACATCTTCTGCAGTCTACTTCCTTCTCAGAGAAGAACTCTTGGAAGCTTTTCTTTTTAAATTGTATCATCCATGATTGAAACAGTAAGCTTTCACCAGCTAGTTTCAGAAATAAAACATAGAGGGGAGATAAATTTTGGATTTCATTTGCTTACTCCCAACTCTTTTATTTTCCTCTGCAAAAATCTGAACTTCTTATTCTGAATTTCTGGTCATTTTCTTTCATTTTACATGTGTATATTTATTCATCTACAGAAGTGTATATGAGAAAATAGCATGAACAATTTTATGTAATATACATTTTTGTTGTATTGTATTATTTATGTTTCTTTTTATAGTTTTAGGATATTGCTATAAAATTTATACATGCTACATGCTATTCAGAGTAGTCATTTCTACAGTTATGTAGTAATACTTTATTCCACGAACTTATAATTATTTATTCATTTTGAGGTGGAGGGTGTTTAATCAAAGATAGATATTAAACCTGTCTGCTGTTATAGAAAAAGACACAATGCTGCAGTAGAGGTTTACTGAGGCTTTGGGAAGGTGATAGACCGATGATAGATTGATAGATGATAGACAGACAGACAGATCTGTATGGCCAAATGTTGCCATTACTCCCTTGTATCTCCCAGCCAGCCTCCAGAACTGTGAGTCAAAAAATTCTATTGTTTACAAATTACTCATTCTGTACTATTTGATTACAGTAGCGAAAGTAGACTAAGATGCCTACTTAATGACTTACTTACGTTATCTTTACATTCTGGTCAACAGCTAATATTTCACACATGTATTTCGAAATTCAAGTATTTATATTTTTATTATCTAATGCACATATTCTTGCGTACCAGCATTATTTAGGCATTCTCTTTCATAATTGCCTTGCATTTGGTAAAGGCTTTAAAATTTTATTTATTTATTTATTTGCTGCCGGGTCTCGCTATGCAGTGCAGACTTGTAGTTATCCTCCCGTGTCAGCCTCCCGAGTGCTGGGGTCACACGCATGCACCACGCGCCTGGTTTTGAAGCTGGCACAATGGCACAGCGTGAGGTACCGGTTGGTGATTGAACGCAGGTCCTTGCAGTTGCCAGGCAAGCACTTAGACTGCCAAACTACATCCCCAGCCTTATTTGGTAGTTTTTCTAATGAGTACAGTTATTTATTTCTGATTTTTAAAAGAAATTGTTTGGTTCTTTCACAGCCTCAGCTATATGGCTTCTAGATGCATGTAATAAAAACTTTTTTATTGATTTTAGTCAATCGTTGAATACTTAATGATTCAATAGTAAAATGTTAGTTTTTAATATTTCATATTATTTCCCTGAGGCTTTACAGTTTTTGTTACTATTTATGAAATTCCCTGTTTGGAGGTTAATATTTATTTTTACTCTATTTTCCTTTGAAGTCACATTTTTGTGGATGAGTAACGACGTCATTTTATTTGCTCTTGGGAGAACAATTAAGTCGTTTTGCCAGACCAGTCCCTGACCGCTTCCTCAGTGGACCTCATTACTGCCCCCTCTCGGTCCAGACTGGATTTGTAGCTCAACTCATCTGCTACAAAGCTCTCCTTGTGAACTTCCTTCTCTACACCTCTGAGGTTCATTTGTATTGTTAAGGGTCCAATAACACCTAAGTAAACAAATGTAGAAAAAAAACTTCATTAGTTATCTGAAGATTGTGTTACTTTTAGAAGATTTATATGACTAAAAGAACTTCATGGCAGATTTTGAAACCTACACACAAGGCAGTAAGTAGAACATAAACAATGTAGATTCTCAAGGTAATTACCAAGACTTGTTTGGCTCTTTCACTTGAAACTGTGAGATCTCCAGGCTCTGGGTTGGCAGGATTCTGACACCATTTAGAAGTATACAAAGGCCATAGATTATTCAAAGAAACTGACTTCATTTTCTGAAGCTGCATATGTACATTGAATACTTTTAAAACTGTATCTTATGGGCTGGATGGATACTCAGGGGAATAAGCGCCTGCCTTACAAGCACAAGGTCCTGAGTTCAAGCCCCAGTAGAAGAAAAAAGAATTATTATGAAGGTGCCCAACTAAGATTTTATGCATTTTAATTAGAAAATTTTCACCATCACATTTATTTCTATTATTTTACCAAGGAGCTATATTCATTCCACTCATCATAAGTCTTCTAGCTATAGTGTAAGCTGCTGTCTCCTTCCATAGGTAAAATTCTTAAGATGACTGACACGTGAACATATCAAAATGTTGTTCGTGAGTGCTTCTAAAAACTGGGTAATGAATATTTACACACTGTATAAGTTAAGGTACAAATTTGCTTTCAACACAATTCAATGGTGACTTGATCCAGTTTTCAATTGAAGTATCATTAAAATAAATTTTGATAAATGATCAGTTCCTTATATTTATCCTCAAACTTAGTGATGTATCTAGATCCTAGTTATAGTTATAAAGGAAATTGTGGAGGGGGAGATGACTCAGCAGCATTAGCACCTGCTTGGCAAGCACAAGGTCTTGAGTTCAATCCCCAGTGCCAATGCCAGTGATGATGATGATGATGATAACAAAGGAAACTGTGATTTTTCCTTGCCAAAATTGCAATCCATTACTACCTAGACTTTAAGCCTTTACCAGATTCTGTGATAGTCAGGGCAGTGCAGTTCCTGAAGGAGTTTTTAAACAACTGCCCTCTGGCTGTTCTCAATCTTTACACAGTCGCTTTCCTTGCTCCTCTGCTTTCATTCTTATGTCATTTTAACTGGGGCCTTGCCCGAGGTCATCAGACACTTCTGCTGTGGTCTCTTTATAGGAGGAAGTGGACCCTAGAGACACCTTTTCTCCCACTCTGATTCAGCAGCAAGGAATTTTTTCCTTCTGAGCCTGCTTCTGCAGCTCCTGATTTCCTGCCTCCCAAGGTCCATAGAACTGCTAGTCTGCTATGCAGGATTGCCTTACGAGTAGGGCTCTCTCTAGTCTGTATCGGTCTTCCTTGTCTTGTGCTAGTTTTCCATGTTGATGGAGAAAATGGCATTCATGCCTTATCTGTTTTTAGACTTTTTTTAGATTATCGCAGTGACTATGTGCTAACATTTTGTTTTTGACTTGATGCCTCAGTGTCTCCACTGAGCCAGCACCTGGCATGTCACGTCCCTCTCTCCTATTTCATGGAGGGCCTGACACATAGAAGTTAAAAATATGAGTGGCACTGATATAACAGAGCTCTTATTCTTACTAATAATTCTCACTTTATTTAATATTTAAATTTGTGGAAGCAAAGAGCATACCATGAATGATATAAAATTGAGGCTAAATTACTTCACATAGTGACAGGTAGTAGTCATTTATAATAAACAAAACATAAAAAGCACCAAAATGTCCCACCAATTTCATTATGGAATGAGCATATAAATATTACTTGTATGTTTAATAACTATTTAGTAAAACTTTTAGCATATTTTTATCAATATAAAATCAATCTGAAGCCAAAAGAAAAAATGTTTAACATGCAGAAGAATTTATTAATCTTAATTTTGCACAAATGTGTATGTGTATATATATGTATATATATATATATATGTATTAATTCTGTGATGTCTGAATGAGTATAAATAAAGTAATTTAAAAATAAATTATACTAGATTAACATATAATTGGTTGCAACTGGAAATATTATTAAAAAGAAAAGACAAAAGTTATGTAAAAATCATTTATTTATAATCTTTTAAACAAAATTTAAGTTGGATTATAACATCAAATTTCTGTTGTATGCTGGTAGGATTGATTATATGATTCAGTAATATGAAAGCAGTAGTAAAAATATGTATGTTTACAACACATAGAAATGTCTCTTTATAGTCATATTTAAACACTGGTTAAAATAATTTAGATATTAAAGTAAAATGTGTGATCAAGTATACTGGTTTTTGAGCACTATTTTAATACCACAAGCTCAAAGCATTTAGTAGGCACTTGTTCAAGAGATCAGGACAGACTTCCAAAGTATATAAGAAAGGACATGGAAAGTCTCCAACTTGGTCAGATAGAGCCTCTTCAAGAAAGCAAGTCTTTAAAACCAAAATCTTTGCTTTTATCCAGGTATTCAAATTTCAAACTGTAATAGGGACCCAGGCAAAATGGACATAAAAATTCTAAGGAGCACTTAAAAAACTTAAGTGCAAAAGTTGAAGCCCTTGCTTTCCATCTTATGAATCTCTCCTAGTGTTATCCCTCAATACATGGATACCTTAGTGGAGCCCATTGTAGAAACAGTGGATAAAGCACACATGGGTACTCTTTTTGTCAATCAAGGTTTGGCAGGAAACAGATGGTGCTTTCAAATGTGTGACTGAAGAGGATTTAATGCAGCAACAATTTACAAAGGTGTAGTCAAGGTTAAGGGAGAGAGGAATGATGAAGTGCTAATACCGGAGAGAAGCCTTTGCCAGCCACGGTCTTATCAGCCTAGAAGGAAAAAACAATGGCTGCTTTCAGTAGCTGTGGTCTTCGCTGAGAAATATAACTGAGGTCAAACCGAGGTTAATGCTGAGAGAAACAGGGAAATAAATGCTGAGCCCTCCTTCTTCTGCCTGTGATCTACCAGCGTCTCTTAGTGACAAAAGCAAATTGGATGCCAAAGGGTAAGAGCTCCTAGTGACCAAGTCTGGTAGAAATGATATTCCCTGGGTGGTAGCAGGGTGGATAATTGCACAGCAAAACAATGCAATGTCTTTCTTACAAATAATCACGGCTGTAATTGGACTAATTAGAATTTTATCAAAATATATGAAACATTCATATTTTAATCATAAAGAAAATAACCCAAAAATGTAGAGGTCTTATTCATTTAAAGTTCATAATGAAATGCATGTGATGAGGAAACTATGGGTGAATATGTGGACCTGTCCATAACTATGTTTAAGTTTTGAGAAAGCATCTGACCGTGTAGTTACTGTGGGCCTTGAATTCACTGTGTAGTTAAGGGTGTCCTCAGGCTCCCAGGAATCCTCTTGCCTCAGCCTTCCAAGTTCTGGCATTACAGGCTTGTTTCACCAGGCCCTGCTCTGTACTTGACCATTCTTTGTCTTATAAGTAAACATGTTGGTTCAGGCCAAACAAAATAGTGCTTGGAATAATGAGTGTCATCATTTCAAAAATTTATCTTCAAATTCAAAATTCATTTAAAAAATATTTTAAAGATGATGTTCAGACATGTCAGGAGGCAAAAATGATTGTGTGGGTAAATGCCCTTCTAAGCAGCCCTGAGTAATAAAATACAGAGGGTCACATCATAATTTAAAATTTGTAGTGTCAACATTTAAGAAAGGATGAATTAAATTTAATGTTTTATAGTACAATATATAAAATATTCCTCCAATATTTTAAATAAAAATCATGAAGATATTTTGTTGACTGTTTTATTTCATATGGCTTAGAGGGTCAGTATAGCATTGCACACACATCACAATTCAAATGGCGCAGCAAGTGACCTCTGAGTCACTTCCAAAACCCTGTGAAAATCAATTAAAAATGACTCTATAGAAATTAAGTGATGTTTACTGACAAATTTGTATTTGAATATTGTTATTGAGTACATTTTTTCTATTGCTGTCCTCATAGATTATGCAAATGGATGTCATGAAATTATTTTTGTTTAAACTCATTCAAATCCAGTGATTTTACCAGTGATCTATTCCCTTTTTATGTTGCTTTCTTTTTGTAAATGGGAAAAGGACAAGAACTTAAGGGAGAGGAGGGAAATAGGAAAATTTTATTAGCTACTATCTGTGCACTACAAATTCACCCTGATGAATTAGATCACCATGTATGGCAAACATGTATTAAAAAATCAATTAATTAAAAAAATAAACTTAAAGTACTGAAACAATCGTAGCTGAAAAATGTGTTGGAGTAAGATTATGTTCTTAAAATGAGTGAGATAGAGAAAAATGTTCTTTTCTTTTCTTTTGTTAGTATCGAGGTCTACAGTGTCTATAGGGTCTCACTACACAGATCAGACTCATAATGATTGTCCTGTTTTCAACCTTCCCAGTGCTGGGATTACAGGTGTGTGCCACCAAGCCAGGAGTGTGTGCCCAGAGGAAGGGCCAGCTCAGTGTGCCTGGAGGCAGGGCCAGCATAGCATGAAGGATCTGCGATCAAACCCCAGTCCCTGTACTTACCTGAGCCCTCCTTCTGCCTGTGATCTGCCAGTATCTCTTAGTGACCAAAGCAAATTGGATGCCAAAGGGTAAGAGCTCCTAGTGAGCAAGTCTGGTAGAAATGATATTCCCTGGGTAATAGCAGGGTGGATAATATCTTATCCAGAACTGGGGATTGAACTCAGGCTCTTGCACTTGCCAGGGAAGCCCTTATTCTACTGAACCATCTCCCTGGCCCCCACAATGTTTATATTTGTTTTATTATGAACTGAATCTCAAAGAAATAATCATTTAGAAAATAAGCTTTTTCTGGCCAGCCTAATTACTCAGCAGATTAAAGCACCTGCTTAGGCAAATGCAAGGGACTGGGGTTCAATCTGGGGTTCTGCCAGAAAAAAAAAAGTACATAATTAAGTGGTGTCAGGAATGTTCACAATTATGTGCAACTATCAGGTTCTAAAATATTTTCATGACATACAAAGTAGGCCTTATATCAAACAGCAGCTGTAAGGCTGGCGAGATAGCTAAGCAGTCCCTTGACTGTGTCAAGGGCATCCAGGGGCAGGCTGGCGCAGCATGTGGGGCCCGGATGTAACCCTGGAGTGGTCCCTTCACGTGCCTAAGAAGGTGCTTAGTCCTCTGAGCTATCTCGCCAGCCCTGACATAGCCATTTTAAATGCTACAAAGTACTATCTTGAAGCATCTCCAGGAAATATTTACCCACTATGCCCAAAATTTCAACAGAAGTTATTATAATAATTATATAGTACCAAGGAAGATTTGTTGTAATGCCGCAATGCAGCATACAAAGAAAATTTTGACTTCTATTTGTTCTTTTCTAAATTTATCATTATTATTTATTTATTTACTGCATTTTTAGGGAAGGGTATTCAGGGTCTCACTAGTAGATCACACTCTTAGTGATCTTCCTGTTTACAGCCCCAAGAGCTGGGATTACAGGCATGCGCCAGCAAGCCCAGATTCAATTGCTGTCTCTGCCTGCGCTCTTAGGGGTGGGGCCTGCACAGCAGGCCCGTATGAACCCGGAATCCCGGGCCCTGCACCTGCTTGTAGGCTCTTTAATCCTCTGAGCTATTGGACCAGCCCTTTGTATATGTTCTTTAAAAAGCTTTTTAGGAAATATATGTTGATTATTCTGTCGACTGTTTAAATCTCTTCTTTTCTTCTTCTTCTTTTTTTTTTTTTTCCTTTTGAGGCCAACTCAGCGCACACTGAGGGCCAGGCTAGGATTGTATATGGTACTGGGTGTCGAACCACTGTCTCCTGAGCCTGCCTAAGCTTGCCTAAGCAGGTGATTTAGACCGCTGAACTATCTCTCTGACCTCAGTACCTGAAATTCCAAAAAAATCAATTGACTTGTAAGATTCTCTAAATTTTAAATCAATCTGGAAGGGAGAGTTAATTTAGAGCTATGGGCTGGGAAGATGACTCAGTAGAATAATAAGCGCTTTCCTGGCAATCACAAGGGCCTGACTTCAATCCCCAGTTCTGAAAAAAAAAAAATAGTACTATGAATATTAGCTATTTATAGTCTCGCTTTCAAAATGTGAAAATTATGAGATATAGATACAGTTAATTCATATTAAAGTTTGCAAACATGCTTTAGTTTGGATATAGTTTGTCGCCCAGAGGGTCACCTGCTGGAAGCCTCCCCCAGGGAAATCATGCTCAGTGGGGCACGGACCACAGGACCAGGGCATAGTGGGAGTCAGAAGGTCGTGGACGTCCCCGCGCTTGTCTCAGCTTGCCTAAGCGGGGGCATTACAGGGCTGAGCTGCCTCGCCAGCTCCACTCCTCTCTTTCATTTCTTGTAATGTGAAATGTAGAAAATCTGAGATGTGGGACAACCTAAAATTTTGTTCACAAATATTACCCAACTCGTGGTTTTGATTTGTTAAAGAAGGGGCAGGTCATGGTCCATGTCAGACAGACCTTTAAACTTGTGTCTTAGTTTTTCTTTCTGACATTTCTTTTTAAGGAGAATGGAGAGTTGAAGTCCTTAACTGAAGAAAATTCTCAATGCCATAGTAAGAACAGAGAAAGTAAATTACCTATACCGAACCAAGTCACCAAATTGAATTAAATGTACTAAAGTTCTTTAAAGAGGGAACATCCGCTTCTGCTCACCTTGTGAGAACTGGCTCCAGAACTCTCGTAGCCCGTGCTGTGCGTGAGACAAGCGCAGACATTTGACCTGTTACGCATGCGGACTCATGAATTTCTGCTTTATTCTCCACCATGGCTGGCTTCTGCCCTTTCCAAATTGCCAAGAGCCATTTACCTCTCTCTGGAGGGACAGAGCTGGGTCTTCCAGCCTGTATCTTCCTCAGCCATCCTTCATCTATTAAAATCTCTCTCATTTTCTGTTCATTAGAAATTCTCAAGCATGTATTTCCCACTTATTGTTCTGTTTCTGTCTGTGTAATTGTTTCATCCATATTGCCTTTTAAAAATGTTTTATTCTATACATCTTGAAAAACAAATCATTGATCTGACAACCACCAATTAAACTTTATTTTCAAACCACTTTTTCCCAGACACAGGGCTCATTCATTTTGTTTCATAGTTGCACAATTTTTCTCCAGATAAATCCTTCAAGGTATAATTTTCTCTTAACAGATAAGATGTTCAAAGTTCAGAGAAGTACAGTTACTTGCTTAAAGTAATCCAGCCAAAACTAATGTAATGTTTTTTAGTTTTTATTTATAAAATCTTAAGTCTAAATTTTTAGGGTGTATTTTTATTTTCAATAAACAAAAGGGTCATTCAAATTTGCAATTTTGAAGCATCTTGGGAAAATATTTACTGTATTTAAGAATTTAATAGAATTCCAATAGTTATATACCACCGAGGAAGGAAGATTTGTGGTATTTACAGCAACGCAGTGTATAAAGAGAATTTTAATTTGTATATGTTCTTTAAAAGATTTTTAGGAAATACATATTGATTAATTTGCAAACATGCTAGATCCTTTTCTTTTTCATTCTAAGTATTCTGGATGCAAATTTTTATGGGTTTTTCTGTTCCTTCATCACACCATGTTGGTTGAAAACAAGGTAAAGTAAATTTATTTATGGAAGTTATTAAATATTCATTATATCTTCTCCTGATTAATATTAGTATCTCTTATGTAATAGTCTCTCTGCCTTGTTTATAGAATCCATTTGCTCTTGTCCCCAAGAACTATCGTGGAAATATGTATTACTAATATGTGTGGGCTAAGGTTTTATCAAAATAATACTAAATTTCAAAATATCTCACTGAGGTTTTGCCAATATAACATTAAATTTTTAAACACTCAGAAAGACATGAGGGAAAATAATTTAGCATCCATTGTAGTAGTGGTAACATTTTCTCTATGTTGCCTTCTTAAAAGATATTTAGTGAAATTTAGCCCTGTGCTGAATTAAAATTTGTAAAACTACATAACTTGCTCTTTTAGACAGCAAATCTCTGCAAACTTTATCTCAAACACAATTCAGACAGCACCTGAAATTCTAAAAAAATTAATTGATCTATAAGATTCTTTAAATTTTAAAATCGATCTGGAAGGGAGAATTAATTTAGTGCTATGAATATGGTGTATTTATAGTCTCACTTTCATAATAATGTGAAAATTATGAGATATAGATACAAGTAATTCACACATGAAACTAAGTTTGCACACGTGCTTTGGTTTGGATATTGTTGGTGGCTCACAGGATCATGTGCTAGAAGCCTCATCCGAGGGCAATAACGCCGATTGGGGCATGGTCCATAAGACAAGGGCATAGTGCGTGTTTGAAGGTCATGGAGGCAACACATGGAAGGGAGTAATGCCTGCTTTGGAGCAGTATGTGTGTGTTGAAGAACTGGAATAGTTACCTTGGGAATAGGTCTCTCTAACGTGAAGTGCAAATTTGGGATCATGATTAAGGCTCTTAGACTCTTCAATGATCCTCCATTTCTATCTTTATTGATGTCAAAAATTGCGACATAAAGAATTTCCTTTGTATTAAGATTCCTTTAGAGTTGAAATTGGCTGTGTGAACTCACATGTAGAGCCATTTTATTGTAGTGGTAAAATGCTGTGGAGTACACTGGTTGTTTTAGACAGCAGTAATGAAGAAACAAGCCATCTATCTCACAGAATGGAGGTGGAGCCGGACTGAAGAATAAAGATAGCAGCGTCCATAATGTGGTAAGGTGCTCCAAATGGTAATGGACAGCAGACTTTATCTACACAATAGTTTTCTCCGAAATCAATTCTTGTCAGAACAATGAGTAAAATGCTGATACTTTGAAATCTGTAAATTGCCGAGTACTGTCAAGTGTATTATTACTGCGAGCCTAGTATCTGAGCATATTCACCCTCAGGCATCAACTAATCTTTGCTTAAATGTACCATAGTCAACTCTGCTATGCAAAAGGGAATGAAGAGACAGAAGAAATGGTCTCAGTAAATTAAACTGAATTGTCATCTACACTTAGCCTCTGCCATGGCATCACGATTCATATTGTCATGGCAACTAATATTAGAAAGGATCAAAACAGATATTCTTATTTGGTTTGATTAACTGGGAGACATTCTGGAGAAAGAAAAGGTTGAATTTAACATAGCATTAACAGCCAACTGCAATTTTAATAATTTATTTTCTAGAAGATTTGCATTTTAATGAAGCAAATACTATTCACATTTACCTACAACCAATCGAAGAATTATTTTTTAGGGAATATTTATTATATGCTAACAATCTGCCTAGAATACACACTGGCACAATGGGCTTTGGAGAAGCAGAAGTAAATCAGACAGAGTTCCTGATCTCAGGAAATTTACTATCTATTGTGGACAAGTAATGTTTACTGCTCAGGTAATTATAAAGTAATGCCTATAGTCTAAACAAGCCTTCATTTTTAGAAGAGAAGTGGCACAAATTATTATTAGATACTCAAAATGAAATGAAATTTTATAATGGGAATTTTAATGATAAACATTGATTTTCATTTAATACTACTGCTAAACTCTCTATGAAATCATCCAGAGTTGGACAATGTAAATGTGTATCGAAGGAAAGATTCTCTACGTACAATTATTTACATAATGTTGAATACACTGAGTACTGATTTGGGAAGAATGATAAATTAGACATAAATAATGACATAATCATTTTTGAAGAAATATTAATAAATCTATCTACTGATAGTTATCATAATATACTTCACAAACTTCCTATTCCAAACAATCTTCATTACAAGCCTGGATGTTCTGTAATACATACAACTGTAAAACCTAAGCTTTAGAAATAATATTGTATTGCAAAACAATACTACTGTTTTTACAAATTTGATAGAAATTCTATAGAAAGGAACAATGGGTTGCTGGGGAGATGGCTCAGTGAAATATAGCACTTCCCTGGCTGTAATCTTGTAATCCTGTACCTTACTCTGTAGATCCTTTGTCTGTATCATCCATGTGGGTGAGTCATGGCCAATGCTTGACCAGTTTGCTCTCTGTGAGAGCCTATAGAGTAATTTTGTGTAGGATCTATTTTATGTAACTCATGTAGGAAGAAAACTAAGGAATTAAGAGAATGAACTGTTGATCAGGTATTTCCCCATAGGTTGTTTCAGAATCAATTGTTTATTTGAAAAAGAGACCTTACCATATAAAAACATTTACAATGAACAAAGGCTTTCAGGACTTTAGCATATCATGTAAAAAGAAATGATACATCACTTTCATTCTAGTATTTTTCCAGTTTTTATTTATTTTTATTTTTGGCAGAAATGGGGATTGCACTCAGGCTCTTATGCTTGCTAGGGAAGCACTTACTCAGTTTTTATTTTTAAAGAGAATAAAAATAGTAAAAAAAATAGAAATGGTATAGAATTTCACTAAACAAAAATAATAGGACTCCAGCAATATATAACAATATGTAATATATTGTTATATTACATATTGTTGTCTTCAAATTAGTTGACCAGATTCCTAGAAGAACAACTGAAGAAATACATGACCACTAAACCCATTTGTATCATTCTAATATTTTACAATGATTCTTCTTCCCACTAATGACTCCTGCAAAGTCCTACAGAATATTTTTAGAAAGTCTGTTCATACATAAATATACATGCACAAATGCAGGCACACATACACGTAAGGTAAAAGGAAAAAGGTATAGAGTTCTTCTGGACAGAGCCTAGAGCCTATGTTTTCTTCTCCATGAGGATTTTAACAATTACTTTTTCCATAAAGCAAGGTATGGTGTTGCCTCATTCTGTGCTTTTCAAACTTTTTAAATTAAATTACAGTGATTATTCAGTTTATTTTTTTTTGTTTTTGTTTTTGTTTTTTTGTAGAACTAAAAATTGAACTCAGGCCCTTGCACTTGCCAGGGAAGCACTTATTCTACTGAGCCATCTCCCTTGCCCTTGATTATTCAGATTTATAATTTCCTTTACACCTATCGTCTATCTACCACTTGCACATATTACCAACTGCTTAGACCTCCTGCCTGAGAACATTCCCAACAATTTTGGCTTTGTGGATGTATTCATTTTCATAGTCGGTAATATCCCTGCTGCTCCGAAGACCATGGATGGATTCTCTGTGAAACTGTCGTGTATGGTACTCATGCTACTGAGAATGTCATCCCTGAGCTATAGTGGCCGTGGTTAAGGTCTTTGATAACCTGAACAGGAAGGTCAGTTACATGACCCTGCTTGTGCCCATCCACACTGCGTTGGCTGTGCATATGAATTGGAGAATATTACTAAAGTTGATGTCCTAAAAATGAGGTAAAGCAGGCATCCTAAGGCCCCTTTGAAGGTCACCTTGCACAACACTGAGGGCCAGGGTGTCTTCTACTAGCAGTAACATTGTTTCTCCATTGATGTTTAGGTCAGCATTGCCCTCAGTGACCACCTTTACAAGCCTATTTCCTAGTATGACAAAGAGCATGACATAGCCATAGGGTAATGGAGCATTTGGATAACACAGCTCTGAGGAATGAGGGAGCCCTGAACCACCACTCAGCGGCTGGGGAGTTGCTGCCTGGAGTCAGCCGCCCAAAATAGTCTCACCCATCTCAGTTGCAAACTCAGACACTAAAAGAAGAGAAAGGGCTAGAGATTCTTATTTCATCCAGTACCATCAGTAAAGATTGCTGAAAGAAGCTAAATAAATCTATGTACAACAGAAAAGGCAAGTACATTTCTTAATGAAAAAATATGAAAATGTAGACAAACTGTAGAAGTCAGTGTGGTCACACAGTTGCCCTTGATTTATTTCTGAAAGACATATGCAGAAAATTTTTCTAAGATTATAGTGCCTAAGCATCTCTTTCCATTCTACCAGTTTTATATGACATGCAGCTTTTGCTAAATTTTGCAGACACCACAAAAAGCTGTGTAAATATCACACTCAAATAATTACTTCATGTACAGCTCAAACGTCATCATATTCATTTGCCATTTTCATGGTGGCTTGTCTTTTCCACATTTTATTATTCATTCATGACAGCCATTATAGGCCTTTCACATTCTCTCTTGCTCTCTGGAGAAATATTTATGGCTGTTATAGTGCTCTTATGAGAAGACCCAAAGATAGTTAGTGCAGAAACCTTGTGAAATGCGACATTAGTACAGGGATTGCCTGGCAGTAAAAAATCTCATGTTGTTTCAGAGTTCCCCTTGATGAGGATTAAAAGGCAAGTTTCTCCTGGTGAGGTTTCATTTTCACCCCCCAGAGAACCACCTTCTTTTCAACATGGAGGTTAGAAAGCATAAGTTATCACAGTTCTGCAAATAGGAGCTCCTTTGTAAAGGTCACAAGGGGAAATAAAAAAAAAAAAAAAAGGATTCCCAATCCACCGTGTACACAAGTGGATTTGTGGATTCAGTTTACAAATCTTTTGCAGAGTTTCTCAAAGAATGTAGTAGTGAAGCGATGTGAGGTACGCGAAGCAGAAGCGGCAGCATCTCATTCTGGAAATTGTACACACGTTGTTCTTTCCTCACCTGAATGACAATGTTGCAGATTTTAGATGTACACACCTTACCGGTAGGACAGGAGAATGAACCACCACGAGAAATTCTAAGCAGCTTGTACAGTGCCTGTTCACATCAGTCCTCAAGAAGGAATTGTGCAAAATGTAAATTGGTTTAAAAGTATATTTTATTTTAAAGGGGAAAAATGAAAGTAATGATATAGTTTCAAATACTAACATTTATTTTTAAGGATCTAATAGAAATCAGAAGTATATTTATCTCACCTATTTGTGTGTACATATACACATTTATGTGCATATATATATTTTTTCCAACCCAAAGAGTATTCTTTTAATTAAGAAACCCTATTTTTCAAGAATGCATAATAACTTATTTGCACAAAAATGTTAATCATTCAAAATAACTTCTGATCTTTTTTTTTTTTTTCACCACCACAATAATTTACTGGGTAGTTTCACCACGTCTGGTTCAGTAAAGACATTTAGAAATAACTTAGTGGCATGATGGAATTGAGGTAATTTTTACAATAAAGAACTGTTTTCCAAGAGGTGAGCTTCAACGTGTTAGATACTGTAGGTGGGGGCCTGCTAAATAGCATGAGATGTTTGCTTTTATTTATTTATCTTTTTGTATTTTTTTAGGGAAGGGTCTACAGGGTGTTCAGAATCTCACTACTAGATAGTACTAGTAGTGATTCTCCTGTTTACAGCCTCCCAAGAGCTGTTGATCACAGGCGTGCGTCACCACACCCAGTCACAATCACCATCTCAGAGTGCCCGGAGAGACGGGGCGGCATGGCAGGCCTAGAGATCAAACCCGGATCCTACGCCTGCTTGCCAGCACTTTAATCCTCTGAGCTATTTGGCCAGCCCGAGACGTCGTGTTCCGACATCTTTATTCCTCCTCTCAGAGCTTCGAATCATAGCCCGGGTGAGCTCGAGAGTCTTCAGGAGGCACCTAGCATTCATCGGGATTTCCTCAACTCTCTGAAAGGCTTTGTGAGTGTCCTGTCTGTAACTTTTCAGTCTCAAGCACCACTGAGTTATTCATATTTCTCTGTGCATTACAGGTCCTTGCTGAAAACAATCAGCTGCAGAAGGAAACAGATGTGTTGGGCTCCAAGGAGAGTTGGAGCACTGGAATAAAAGACTTTCCAAGTTTATCTACCTCTTGGATCAACTGAAAAGCCCTGGAATGAGGGATGTACTGGCTTTCTCGCTGCTGCCAAGTCCAAGCTCCTGAAGGTAACCAGCTGCTTCACTCACAGCACCTCCTGGGATTTAGTTTCAGGCAGGATGCACACAGCAGCAAATGGTGAATTTGACCCCGGGGTCTGGTGGTGACACTTCTATGGAAGGCTCTTCAGTTAGGAATTGTACTGTATTACTTTCCTCTCTTGTGCTCAGATTTGGAGGGAGACAGATACTCGAATCCCTGTTGCTGCATAGTGAGGTGATCTACACATGCCCAGGTGGATGGCAGCATGACTCATACAGGCTGAGTGTTGGACATGGCCTGTGCTTGCTAACAGATGAGTAGTTAAAAGATGAGGTCTTCACATGTGGAGGAGTGCTTCTTTGACTTAAGGAAGATTACAGTGCATTATGGATGCACTTTGCGACCACAATGCTGCGATGCCTTTCCTTCAGCTCTTGTGCAGGTAGCTCAGGTATAAAGGAGGAATGTCTGCAAGATCCTTCCCAACTTCTTCATACTTTACAACACCATGATCTCAGGCCAGCTGTATAGGCCCTGCATCTGGGGTGCCCTGAGACAGAGAATGAAACTGGGCATTGTGGTGGAGGCCTATAATTCCAGGCTTGGGAAGCTTGCCCTGTTTAATGATGGTTTTAATTAGAAAGTCAGTCATCATGTTGTCAACATATGACATCAGAATTGAGCCCTACTGTGGAGTGGTATCAGGCGGGTACACGTGATCCTGGGCACATGTGCTTCAGTGCATCCAGGTCCCTGAGGCAGGCAGGTAACAGTCAGATCTTCTTATCATC
>PVKA01010696.1:18331-63616 GCA_004027165.1 Ctenomys sociabilis
CAGAACCGGGGATTGAACTCAGGCCTCTGGGCTTGCCAGGGAAGCACTTATTCTACTGAGCTATCTCCCCGGCTCTGGCCTGATCTTTTAATTGCCAAAAATTATGTTACTAAAAATATTAAAGCTATTTTAATATAGGTTATAATATTTAAAAATTATAAGATAATGTTGAACACTTATGAGAAAAAGTGGATTAAATTATTGTAAAAATGTATTAAAATTATAATGCTGAAAAGTTAAGAATTAACTTCACATTGCACTTTTTGCTAAGTCATTGATACTAAAGGTAAAGCACATTTTCTGTTTTTTCAAAAAATGTAGTATAAGGACTACAGAACCTCACTACACAGATCAGACTCCTAGTGGTCCTCAGGCTTTCAGCCTCCCAAGCCTGGGGATTACAAGCCCGGCCTCCACACCCAGTCTCAGTTGTCTTTTCAGTGCTCTCTGGGGGATGGGGCCAGCAGAGCTCATCCGGAATCAAACTCTGGTCCCTGGGTTTGCCGAAGGAGGAACTTTAAACCACTGAGCTATCTGGCCTAGTAAACTAGCAGTTTGCTAACTGTTAGTTTATCAGTCAATTAATTGGATTATTTATAGAAATCTAGAGGGGACAAAAGAAATATTCAAGATACATTTCAATTTAACTTGAGAAACAAACATGTTTGTAGGAAGATTTCTCATTTATTTATTTATTTGTTTATTTTTCTGAACAGTTAAAAAGGTGACATAAGCTGAATCATGACATGTTTTAAGGATTTATATATAATTTAATGTCAAGTTTTAATAACTGCCACATTATTGCTAAAAACATGAGAACTATGTCATTTTAATTCCATTTAGAACTCAAATTATTCCTATGCCTACTGAAATGAAAACTGAGGGGAGAAAAGCATGTAAAACACAAATTTTGGTGTCAGAAAGATAGCTCAGCAGACTGATCTGTCAAGTATGGGGACCAGAGTTCAATCCCCAGCACCACGAGCTGTCCTGGAGTGCTGAGCTCACCCTGACTGGGTGTGGTGGTGCACACCTGTAATCCCAGCAGTGGGAAACTGGAGGATCACTAGGAGTCCAAGCTGTACAGCGTGAACCTATACCAAATACATAAGAATAAATAAATGAATAAATAATTTTTTTCTGGATTTCCAACACAGCTACTTACTAGCTATATGATTTATAGCTATATGATTTATATGATTTCCTCACAGAATGATACTCATAGTTTTAATGAAATTTTTTAAAACATCATAAGATGTTTAACTTTCTGAGACTTTCTAGGCAATCCACCAGCCCGTACTGTGAAATTATGGTGGAAAAATACTATAGACACAAGGAGGGTGACAGCACTTTCATTTTTTTGTAAAAATGAGATAATCTACATCCATAGGCGTGCATCACTTTTAAGAACTTACCTTTGGCAGACAACTAAAGTAAAACCTATATGGTTCTTGTGCAAAAGGATTTGGCATAGGTCAAGACAGAAGGCCTTGTGAATCACTGCCATCTGTACCTGTTGTGACGTGTGCACTGCCACTTTCATCACAATTAAACCACACTTCTATATCATTTCAACATTATGTTAAGTTCTATATACATAATTATTTTACAGCTAGCCAGACATAATATCTGCATAATCCGTTATAACTGAATATTTCCTTATAACATTAGAAACATGAAGTTCTAGCTCTCATTATTTCTTGTACATTCCTATCCTTCTGGCCACATCTTGTTTTCTAAGTTATCGTTGTCATCTTATCAATAACACCTTACCATGTCCTCAGGGCCTATGAGGAAGCAGAATTGACCTCTCAAGGATCATGTCTCTATGAATGTTGAAAAAGCAAAAGAAAACATTCAAAGCAGACCAAAACAAAAATAATTTTGTGTTATAATGTCTGAATCTCACCAGTACACTCCTGGTGCTCTATCACATTTCTGTGGAATCTGACTCTCATGTTTAACTATTGTGAGACATTTCACAAATAAATGGCCACGTCCCGCCCTGCAACTCCCTGGAGCCCTTGCCCTCAAGCCCTTGGAGCAAGTGAGAAGTTTTGTGACTTTTCTGGCACCTAATCCACCTGTGCCTCTCCTGGTGAGTGCGTGGGAGAACTATCTGCTTCCTGGCACACCTCTGGTGGCCAGCGCCATCCAGACCCTCCGTCTCCAAGACCTCCAAGCCAATGAGATTTTCTGAGACTCTCTAGGCAATCAACCCCAGCCCATCCTGCCCTGCAACTCCCTGTAGCCCCTGCCCCCAAGCCCGCCCAGTGAGTGAGAAGTTTTGTGACTCTTCCAGCACCTGATCCAACCTCACCCAGGCTGGTGAGTGTGAGGGAGAGCTTCTGCACTCTCTGGTGCTCCCTGAGCCAGGGACACAACAGTGGAGAACCACAGGCTCACAGTTGTACCAGAAGGGCTGCAGCAAAAAGGAACTGAACACAACAGCTAGATCCAGGTGAGGCATAACGGGATAATCTCAAACTTAATAGACTGGCACCCGAATCTCATTACTCGCTAAGGCTGTAACTGCACCAAAGCTCTACGTCAAAGGTCAGAGTTCAGTGCTATACAAAATGACAAACACAAGGAGCAAAATGCAATCTCAGGCTTCTAGCCCAACAATAAGTGCAGAAGACACTAGCTCAGCTGAAATGAATGAATTAACAGAGGCAGAAGCAAAGAAACAACAGCAGAAAGGTATAGAGGAACTCGGACCGGAGTGAACACCTGAAACTAAAAAAAGAAATTTTTGTGTACATATCATCTGAAGTAATGAATCAAATCCAGAAATGTATGGGGGAAACTTAATGCCCACCCAGAACAAGTGCAGAGAACACTATTCCAGCTGAAACATATGAATTAACAGTGTCAGAAGCAAAGAAACAACAGCACAAAAGTAAAGAGGAACTCAAAGCAGAAATAATTTCTGAAATAAAAAAAGATATCTTTGAAATCATAGTATCTAAAGTAAAGAATCAATTTTGGAAATATATGGAGGAAACCCAATTTGGAAAAAACTGCAGTAAAAGAATTAATAGCTACCTCTAAAGAAAACATTGATAAAAAAAGAGGGGATCAGATATGACAGATTTCTGGAATGAGCAATACAGAAAAAAAAAATAGGTCGCATGAAGCAGAGTCAAAGAGGTATAGAAGACCTTAAAATCTCAATCATGAGTATATAAAACCATTTGAGTGAAAGCAAAGATAGAGTTTCAGGTCTTGAACACACTGGTGCAGCTAGTGAAAAGGTGAGAAAGGATCTCTTAAAAACAATAAGGATGCAGGAAAAAATAATCCGTTACCTGCAAGATGATGCCAAGATGAACAATGTGAGATTAATTGGCATCAATAAGAATGAAAGAGTTAATACAAATGGTATAAAAGGAATATGAGAAGAAGTAATAGCAGAAACTTTGCAAATATGAGGAAATAGTCCAACACTCAGGTAACAAAGCAAATAGAACACCAAAAACTTCAACCCAACTGAAAACACACCAAGACACATAATAGTCATGATCCCAGAAATCCAACACAAGAATAATACAAATATCATTATATTATACTGGCCTATAATACACTGATCTATAAAGAAAAGGCAGGAGGCATCACAGTTTCTGACTTGAAATTATCCTATATAGCCACTGTGATAAAATCAACATGGTATTGGCAACAAGCTATTCCTGAGAATCAGTGGAATAGACTAGAAGATGCAGATGCCTCTCTGAACACACTCAGCCAAATGATCTTTGAGAAAGGGGCCAAAAACCCTTACTGGAAGAAAGATAGCCTCTTTAACAAATGGTGCTGGCAAAACTGGCTTTCTACATGCCAAAAACTAAAACTTGACCCAGCTCTATCACCATGCACTAAGCTATAGTTAAAATAGATTAAAGGTCTAAATATTAAAACATAAACACTCAATCTCCTGGAAGGGAAAGTAGGAGAAACTCTTAAAAGCACAGGGGTAGAAAAAGTTCATGAACAAACAGATATTCCCACGGGAAACACTTGAAAGAATTAACAACTGGCATCAACTCTTCTTGATAAGTTTTTTTATGTCAAAAGAAATTGTCAACAAAGTGAAAAGACAACCCACAAATTTTGAAAAAAATCTAAACTAATAAGCACTCAGACAAAGGTCTGTTCTCTAGAATTTATAAATAAAAAACTAAAATACATTAGAGTCCTCAGATTTAAAGACCCAATCCAGAAATGGGCATATGAGATGAATACACACTTCTCAGAGGACAAAATTAAAGAAGCGAATAAATATATGGAAAATGCTCCACATCCCTAGTCATCCATGAAATGCAAATAAAAACAATACTGAGATACCATCTCACTCCAGAAAGAATGGCTCTCATAAGGAAATCAACCAACAACAAATGTTTGAGAGGTTGTGGGAAAAGGGAACACTTCTCCACTGCTGGTGGGAATGTAGACTGGTGCAACCATTGTGGAGATTGGTGTGGAGACTTCTCACAAGCTCGGACTGGAAACCCCATTCAAGCCAGCTATCCCCCTACTGGGAATTTTCCAGGAGGAACTGAAAACATATCATAGTGATATATGTGTACCTGTGTTTATAGCAGTACAATTTGTGATAGCTAAATCTTGGAATCAATCAAGATCCCCGTCACATGAGGAATGGTTGAAAAAGATTTGGTATTTCTATACAATGGAGTATTACTCAGGTATAAAAAAAATAAACTTGAAGCATTTATATTTCAGTGGATGCCACTTGATCATATACTCATAACTGAAATAAACCAGACACACATGTACAAATATTGTATAGTCTTCCTGGTATAAGAAATCGAAAGAAGAAATACCAAAAAAAAGGTAAAACTACAACTAAAAAAATTTAGTCAGATAGCTAGGGTAAACTGCACTGGATATATTGTAAGGTAATAATCAGCTTCTCTTCTGGATGGTTAACAACCCAAGTTCATAGATCAAAAATTGGAAAAAAAGAAGAGCTGCAAGGTCAGCCAACATTTTGGCCCAAGCCTTTCAAAGTCAATGAAGACACAGGACATAGGATAACCTGTATTGTAACATCATGGAACTCAGTTATGCCCCAAATTTTCTGATCAAGGAGATTATTGAGCCACAGAGGAAGGTGATTGATGGTGTATAGTGTGCCTAAGGAGAGTCACATGGAGAGAAAACTTTCTCTTAGGCTTTCATAGAGAGCAAACTGGTTGAGCAATGGCTGTGACTCATCCACATGGCTGACAGTGACAAAGTATCTACAGAGTGAGGTATGGGATTACAGGATAAACCCTGAGGGGACTTGACTGACATCAGATACAAAAGTTACATTTTTTGTTAATTGGTCTTGCTTTAGCTCAGTCTTAACCATCCAGCAGAAAAGTATAAAAATGAGGTATATAAAATAAGGCCATAATAATAAGCTGAGCTGTGAGTGGCTCTAATCAATAATTTTCTGATAACCCACTATTATTATGCACTGCTGGACTGTGTTGGAATGTTTCACTGAATTCAAGTACCTACAATAATGGAATGACAATAGAACACCTATTTTTTAAAGGACTGAGCAAAAGAGGGGATACAAAGGAAGAACCATTTTATGTTTGTATAAATAGTATAGTTAGGACAATTATGCAGTCCTTTGGCATAACTCTATGAGAAGAAATATGTGCACTACTAGTGTTTGGATGGGATATCCTGTCTGCTTCTTGTATTATGGATAACCACTGGAAGATAACAATGTAAAAAGTATCAATTATTGAAACTGTACTATAATTCAGCTTAAAAAAGATAGGTATACAGCCACATTCTCTTAATTCATTGATCAGAGAGAGCTGCTCTAATAGTATTTGTAATAGAGTATCATGTATGCACATTGTACAACAAAAAGCCACCACAAAAACAATGTGCAGTGTATAAATAGTTGAATCTGGCCTACTAATTTGATTTAAAACTGTCTCATTGGTACTTGTTTTTCAATTAAAAAAAAAAAAAGAAAATGGTAGGTGAAGCACCAAAATACAGGGACTCTTAATGTTCTTGAGACACAGTTGCCTTCTTGTTTTCCTCTATCTGCTATCCATGTTTAGTACAAAACACAGTCCACACTTGGAATTTTATTTGAGCTCAGCACAAAGCTCTTTAATAGAGCACGCTTGTTCTGGTGCTCTGCACACTGGCCAGGTATCCAGCACAGTATGTCAGTGCTCTTGGTTGTGCTTGCTACCTGTAAGTGCAGCTCCCAGCAAGATGAAATGACCTGGGACCAATTAATTGAAATAAAAAAAAAATGTAGTAAATGCCATTGGGAGTGATTAACAAAACTAGCTATGCATCAATTGCAGATGGCCAGAGACACTGCTTGCCAAATGAAGTTGGCTACACACAAAGAACAGCATATTGTCCAAGCAGCAGGACTTGTGAAGAATGCAGAAATTCCAACAAAGTGGGCGTGGCCATGTACCCTGTTATCTAAATGCTTTAAAATGTTCTCTTATAACTTATTTATTATGTTGTTTATATATACAACAGGTACATTTTACAACTCATTTATGATTTTCAAAATAAGTTGGTCTTCAGCCTTTTTGATCCCTTAGAAATAACCACATCAGAAAATTAGAGTTAGGACTTATAGTCAAAATTTGTGTGCCCTTTTTTGACTTTGAACATGAAGGTAAAAATTTCATTATCCAATTTGTCATTGTGATGTTTTATTCTCCCTCAAACATAAGCTTTTTTTCTTAACTAAAGACATACCACAATTTACAATTCAGAAAATGCTAAATAACTTTATTTCTTCTTTTGAGAATGGTCTGAGTTAATCTCTATACTATGTGCATTACACTGTAGGTTTATAGGAAGTTCAAAATATTTCCTGATAATAACAGTGCTTCCATAGGTCTCTTAGTAAGCAAAGATAATGACCCTTCACTAGAACTACACACATACCTTTACTGGAGGATTTTGATGACTACCTTTTGGTTTGTTAGTCTTTCAGGATGCTCTGAATAGTTCTGTAAAGTTAGTGATTTAAAGCCAATGGGTAAGAAGCTGGGCAGACTAGGCTGTAGGTGAGCAATGAAGTAAAATAAAGCCATGGTACACTACCATATTCCTTTCTGCTGCAGCACCTCACAAATATCTCCCATGGTTATTTGTCAATTAAGAATCAAGTATAAGGGCAGACCAGATAGCTCAGAGGACTAAAGCAACTGGCTAGGCTGACCCAGGGACCAGAGTCCAATCCCCTATCTGCCATGCTGGCTCTGGCCCCAGGGCATGCTGAAATGATGATTGAGACTGGGTGTGATGGTGCATATCTGTAATCCCAGCACTTTAGAGGTTGAAAACAGGCAAATAACTATGAGTCTGATCTACATAGTGAGACCCTGTAGTGCCTGTGGACCCTATACTATGTACATAAATAAAGAAGAAAGATTCAAGTATAAGATCTAGCTTTTCAATAGTTTCCCAAAGCCTTCTATTACTAAGTCATGTCTCATTAAACTCAGCTTTCACTATTATCAATTATCTGTGATAATTATGAAGAAGATAGCCTAGTGCTGAGGAGATAGCTCTGTAGTCTATGTGCCTGCCTGGCAAGAAATGCAGGTTTGATTTCAGGTACCACAGGCCATGCCGGCCCTATGCCAAGCTGGTCACAAAACTGGGTACGGTGATACAGACTTGTAATTCCAGACCTGGGGAGTCTGAAATGGGAGACTCACTAGAGTCTGAGCTACATAGAGAGACCCTGTGCTGAATACATGAATAGAGGTTTGATGACTGGCACCATATGCTGTGCTGGCCCTGCCACTGGGAACCCCGGACTGGCCATGGAAACCGAGTGTGGTGACACATGCCTGTTATCCCAGCACTGGGAGGCTGAAAATGGGAAAAGCAAAACATGCAAACAGAAAAACACATACATGAATAAATAAAACACTGTTAAGAATTAAAAAAAGAAGATAGCCAGTATTCCTGCTGTCACAATAAAATGTTAAAATGCAATGGAAATATATTTCTCATCTTAGCTAGGTTATGCTTTCTATAACTGACTTGAATAATTTCAAAAGATAGTTCAAACAGTTGTACAATATTTTCCAAGATAAATCATCTAAATGTCTTTTTTTAATGTGTATTTATCACAGGGTCTACAGGATCTCGGTACACAGATCAGACTTGTAGTGATCTTTTTTGTTTTTCAGCTTCCCAAGAGCTGGCATTACAGGTGCATGCACCACCAACCCCAGTCTCATTCACCATCTCAGTGAGCCTGGGGGTCGGAGCCAGCTCAGCAGATTGAACCCCTGGCCCCTGCGTCTGCCTAAGCACGTCCTTTAATTTGTTGAACTATCTGGCTGGCCCTCAATCAATGTCTAATACTTAAATTGTCATCTGAGATGTTCACTCAGGTTGATTAAGGATGATATGAGAAAGTAATTTATAGCACATTTAAATCTGTGATTTGTGTTTTTTTTTTCCTATAATACTATAATGTTATTTTTGAAGTTTAACTTAAAATGGACAAATAGCACAGTTATACTATACTATTGACTATGTCGGAATTCAATTTGCTGTCTTGCATTCTGAAACATGAGTAAATACGGCTGACGCACGCATGCGCGGGCATGGTCTCTGACCAGAGCCGAGAGAAGCCCTGGAAGGATTAGGCCAGGTGGTTTAGAAACGGGGCTGTTAGGGCCGGGGACATGGCTCAGTGGATAAGCACTTCCCTGACAAGCGCAAGGGCCTGAGTTCAATCCCCGGTTCTGAAAACAGAAACAAAAACAAAAACAAAAAAACAACCAGAAATGAGCATCTGAACGTTTGCCTAGCATGTTGGACGCCCTGGGCAAGGTATTCAGGGTCTCACTCGGACTCGTACTGATCCTCCTGTTTACAGCCTCCCTAGTGCTGGGATTACAGGAACTTGAGGTTCTGGGCAGTTTTTCACTGGAAATCTGCATGAAGAAAGTTAAAGAAGCAAAGCCAGGAAATAAAAGGAGGGGTGAGCAGTGATCAGCGGCAGCAAGAAGTTCAGACAGAACTTTCCAAGTCCACTGTGCTCTGCTGCTGTCACTTCACAGTGGTTCCAGCATGAGCAAACAAACCTCAGTATGAACCTGAATGGTGGCAGACATGTGAACTGGCAAAGGGAGGTTGAGATGCTTTGTTGAAGGCAAAATCACAGTGCCACTGAAGGAATAGTGAGCCTTTCCTCAGGAGTAGGTCCCCCCATGCTTGAGGGGATTATACCAGGATGTGAATGTGAGGAGGTGAGAATCCCTGGAAACCAGGCAGGATCCCATTTGATCCTTACAATAAGCCAGAGGGCAGCTGTGACTCTTCATCTCACAAGGAGGGAAACAGGCCCAGCAGAGGGATCCATGCAAGGCAGAGCACCAATAACCAAAAAAGGAAGTTATTGAGAAGGTCATCGTAATCCATGATTCATCAGCAACAGGAACAGTAAGCTGTTCTGCTCTGAGGCCTGTGAAGATACCAGTATGCAGCCCACTAGAGCACCAGCAACAGGAAGAACAGATACTTTTTGGAGTTAGAATCGTAAGCCACTGTGGTCTTACTATGCAACTTGGACTTGCTGTGATGCTCCTGTCTTCGTCTCCCCAGCACTGGAATTACAGGCATGTGCCACCATACCTGGTTTCAGGGCTGGCGCACCAGCACAGCATGCGGTGCCAGGGACCAAACCTGGGTCCTTGCGCTTGCCAGCATTTTCCTACCCTACTCATCATCACCATCATCATCATCATCACCATTTGCTTTTAAGGATGGTGAGGCTGAGTTCCCAGAGGTACTGTCATCCACTGTTCAGTGGGAAGCCTGCATGACTTTGTTTGGTACTCAAGGTCTGATGATGACAAACTGTTCTTATTAACATGAAACTTCAGTCTTTCTGTTGGTTTGCACAAAAATGAAAATGCTACCTTTCTCTGAAAAACAAGAAAAAGATGAGTAAATACAATTTCTCCAAGAACAGAAAGAAATTTTCTGTAAGAATGAAAGAAAACGGTCAATATTTGTGCCAATTCAAAGTATGTTTCAACATATGCATAAAAAATATAAAATTTTGTTACATAGACATTGATTAATTTTTGTTTCATGTCCTCACTCCATTAAATTCATGGGAAACTTAGAGTCAAACCTTTTGAGGAAACTAAATTATTTTAAAGGAAAATCTCTTACTCTTAGGTCATTTATTTGTCAAAACTTCTAGAAACATTTAATACCTTCTTTTTTTTTTTTCTGTCTTTTTGAGACAGCATCTCACTATGCAGTTCAGGCTGGCCTTAAGCTCACTTTGTAGCTCAGGCTGGTCTCGAACTCAACAATCCTCCTGCCTCAGCCTCCCGAGTGCTGGGATTATAGGCATGCGCCACCATGCCCGGCTTAATACCTTCTTTTAATTGTTCTGGTCCAGCATCTTTCTGATTCACTGCTCCTCCTAGGGTACTAGAATCTTTGTATATATGAATTGAAGTGTTCCACATAAGCCACCTGGCAAGGATTTTTCTGTGTATGCTTATTTCAACAATTCCTGGATAATTTTATTGACTCCAAGCACTTTGAAAATAATCATAATGTGTCACTTTATTGTGGTTGTTTTTCTATCTTTACTAAGAGGTTGTTTTCTTATCTGTTGTGAGGGGAGTAAGTATAGACTAGAAACAATTGTTTTCTAATTATTCTGGGGAAGATTTTTTAAAATAGATGCTTATTCTGTTACAGCTCTGGGGGACATTTTTAGATTGTATTTTATTTTGAACTTTACACATCTCTTCCTTGAAACAACACATAGAATTGAAAATCTTTTTATTATAAAATGATAAATAGATATAGAAAGTAAAATATACCACCAGTGAACATCTCTAAGTTTTATTCCACCATATTGCTATATTTAGGACTGTTGTAATTAGGTTTTGCAAGGGAATGAATTAAATACAGGATACATAAATTAAAGGATTATTTTATGTTGTTCACCCAAACTGTCAAGGGCAAAGTGCAAGAGACCTGTCCACATGCAAGAAACCTAAAGAATCCAGTGAAGGCATGGGTCCTATGGCAATGTCCTTCCTGGTCCTGCTGAGGAACTAGAATGCATAGCAATGTTCTCCATGAATCTAATTGGAGCCCTAGTCCCTGCAACAATATCTAGTGTAAATATGTATCAAGGACCTGAATTTTGAAGGCCCAAAGGTCAGTAATGGAGCCTGGAAAGTGTGTACTAGCAGCATAAAGGTTCTGTGCCACCAGGTGGAAGGATCTGAGCTAGAGACAGGAAGTGATGCTCAAAGTAAGGCCCAGAACGCTCCAGAAGAGACCCACAATCATTCTCAGCAGTGGCGATGACCGAAGCTCTTCCGAAGTAGAGAACAGCTGAGTTCATATTAGGAAAACACTGTGTAACAAGCTCCTCACGAAACAGGTTGCCATCTCCCCTGCCGCTTCTCCTTTTGTGCTGTTTACAACAATCATCAGGTGAGCCTTTCACAACCAAAATCATGCTGAGTCAGTTCAGCTGGGTGTTCCAAATTGAACATTAGTTAAGCCACAAGTATCAAACAATAATAGCTTTCTATACCAGTTGAGGTCTCAGTTACTGACTTAAATCCAAGATGAAAAGCAGTCTCTCTTACTAAAAAAAAAAAAAAAAATAGGTCAAGGGAGAAGTACTGAAGACACTTATGCTTCAACATCGTGTAGTGGATTCCTAAAAGCAGAATTTGGAAAGGAAGGGTCCAACATTTAGTCAAATTGAATGAGTAAGTCAGAAAGGAAGATCCTTTGGAGAAATGCACATAAGATTTTTAAAATTAAGAATTGAAAAGAACTAGTTAGTGAAAATTGAAAGAATTTCACTCAGCAAAAGAAAGTTAGAACTGAATGGATATTTTGCTTAATCATACATTTGGTATAAATATTGAAACAAAAGGTTTTGGCAGTTACACTTTCTTTTGGATAGTAAATACAAAAGAGTAAATTTAGATTATCAAGTAAGTATGCTTTAAACGCCACAAGAAGTTGTCAAACATGGTCAACTTTAGGACTGTTGATATATTTTGTTTTCAATCATTGGACCAATTGCAATAAACATAAGTAGTGTATGAATTGTTCAGTGACTTCAAATTCATATGAAAAATTGATAATTTTGGTCTTTCAGTTCTACTCTATAATATTTGTGTGAAACATTTTCTCTATGTACATGTTTAATTCTAGATATTCTATATTGCTTTCAAACTCATATTCCTGTTTTATACACCATTGTTACACTGTCTTCATTATCATACCTTTACAATAATTCTTAAACTGATGTGGCAATGCATTCTTTTTTCTCAAAATTATTTCAACTGCTTAAAAACCTTTGCATTTGCAAATGAATTTTAAAATCAGATTGTCAATTTATACAAAGATGCCAACTGCAATCTTCTTTTGGATTGCTTTGAATTTATAAATTAACTTGGGTATAACTGACAACTTAATAGAATTCTAACTTTTAATGCATGAGCTGTTGTTTAATTCCTCCTAATAATTTTATTTTCATGATGTAGTTTCATGTATTTTCTACAAATTATCTCAGAATTTCAAGCTTCTAATAACTTGTGAATTGTACTTTTTGGATTTTTCCTCTTGTTTGTTGTAAATATGTAGAAATCTAATTCATTTTTGAGAAGTAGGTTTGTATTGCATTACCTTGTTAGTTGTTCAATTTTAATAGCTTCTGCTGACTATTCCTTATGTTTATTGTAAACATCTTGTCAGTATATAAAAATTTCTTCGTTTCTGATTTCGTGTGTGTGTGTGTGTGTGTACTGAAATGTCCTGGACCTCCTGTGTAAGGTTAAATAATGGTACTGTGGGAGAACATCATAATTTTTGTTCAAATTTTCTGAGATACTGTCTTGCCATGTAGTTATGCTGATCTTAATCTCTAATATGTAGGCCAGGTTGTCCTTAATGTAGTGAGATCCTGCACACCCTGTCCTAAAATACTAAAACAAAACAAACAAACAACAAAAAAGCCCATAAGGTTGCATTAAAATATTGATGTTAGAGGGCATAGTTAACTTGAAAATTTGAACTCAAATTATGATGTTCTTCCACAGTACCATTATTTAACCTTACACAGGAGGTCCAGGACATTTCAGTATACACACACACACACACACACACACACACACACACACACACACACACACATATACATAGCCTTAAAGACCAGTGAGGTAGCTCAGCAGACCAAGTGCTTAGGCGAGCACAGGGACTGTAGTTCAACCCCTTGAACCACCAGCCAGGCAGGTCCCACTGCCAGGATCACTGAGCTGGCCACTGAGTCAAGGCATGGTGGCACATGACTGTAATCTCATCACTGGGGAAGCTGAGAAGAGCTGGAACACTAGAATTCTGCCGGTATAGTAAGACCCTGTGCCAAATACATTAAAAAATAATAACAATAAAATAAAATAAATACATACGCTTCTATTTTCAAACATTTATTCCCAGGTCTATGAAAAATGACAGAAAATGAAACAACTACTCAGTTGCTCTGCCTGTAGTTCTGTTTGAAATTTACTAAATCTCAGAGGGCACCTCAAAGGCTCCAGAATCACAGCTTCTTGCTAATTGTGTTCAAGAAGTATTTCATGTGCTGTGCATTATATTTGTAACTTGTGACAACATTTGAAAAGTGAAAATCCTGTAGTAATAGCATAGTTTTAAAAACATTTGTAGTGCTACTTAGTTATGCAAAAATTTAAACAGCCTTTAAATAAAATACTAGCAGAGGTACTTTCTAAAATTATCTGAAAGATGAAAAATACGTTTTTGGTTATAAAAACTAGAAATTATTTTGGCACAATATTATAAAATTAACCTGTAATTGATATATGAGGGCTTCCAGATAAATATGTGGGGAAAAGGACAATTGACAATAAAATGATTTCTACATTAATTTGAAAATAATGTACATGTCCTCAGCTGTCTAAAAAAGAAACACAAAAATTGTTTTATAATTGTAGCATACTGCTTACTTAAGTCACATGAGCAATTGTAAATTGATTTTATTTGCAGCCTGGAATTGTTTGAAAATAGTGGCATTTTTTTTTTCAATTAGTAATGGAGACATGTTATTAAAAATAAAGTATGCCAAAAGTTTTCCAGGAAAACATGGAAAATGCATAAAAGGGTTTTCATATAAGCTTTTTAAAGGTGTTTAATTCTATAGTATATTATTTTGTGAGCTTCAACAACTTTAAAGAGGAAAAAAAGATAAACATAAAATTAAACCGAGTCTCAAAACAGGTAAGTAGGACAGTTATAATAGCTGGTACACTGTGAATTGTCTAGTTATGCCAAGTACAAGATCTAGGCATGATGTTTTGTCCAGCCAGTATTAGCACAAAAGTTTCTTTTCAGTGAACTAAGAGTAACTAGCTGTATGACTATTGTAACTATCTTTTTGACATGTACATATATATTTTTCTTTCTCCTTTTACTCCTGTCCCATAATCCCTTCATAGTTCGCTTTTCTTTTGAATCATATATGCTTTGTGGCACACAAAATAGGACATGCCATATTATACCCATATCACATGCCAAGCATGTTGTCATGTACCAAAAATACAGACATGAATAAATCATTGGATATGCTTTCAAGAAGTTTGTGCTAGAGTGAGAAACAGAAATAAAAAGAGAACTACAGTAAAATATTCATGCTAAATTATGGATAAAATCCCAGAGAGTAACGCACAAGCTCATTACCAGAAGATAAAATTAAATTTCAAAATGGAAATGGATTTTGAGGAGAGTTGTGAAAGACAAATACCAGAACTCAGGTGAACAAATGATGAAGAGGAATTCTAGCAGAGGTAAAGGTACAATAAAATAATATATGAGTGCAGAACCATGATGAAGACTGAACATTTCTGGGGAATGTTTTATTGGCAATAAAGATTATGATGGAATCAGATATTAACTGGTACAGAAAAAAATAAAAATTTTCCACTGAGCCAAATGAGCTCTTCAGTATATGGTTTCAGTGCCCCCAGTATCACGTCAAATAACCATAATGACAGTCTCTTCTACACCTTTTTAAAATAGTAACTGCGTGTTACCTAGATGAGTCCTCCTCCTCATCCTTCATTCATACCTCAGAGATGTTGGCTCACAGTTATGAATAAATGTGTTCAACAGATAGCTGCAAATAGTAGAGAAAATACTTAAGCCAGAGTCCTATTTGTAGCTCTGTCATTCATGAGAATAAACAAAGGAAGTACTTGGTCATGCTGATTTTCTTCATTTGAAATCTAGAAGTTATGACTGAAATCCTACAGTTAACATAAGAAGTAAGGCAATGCAACAAACTGAGTTTGGTAAGCTGACTTTGCAATGACTACCAGTGACGCAAGGATTCTGTATGGATTTGGGCTGTTTGGGATACCAGTGATGATGATGTTAGATAGATTCCACCAGGGACAACACTTCCCAGGGAACGTTTTCAAGAATACAATTTCCACATAGTATGTGTGGATTTCATATGGGGAAAGTGCTAATACTTTTAAAAACTGGGTAAAATATATTTTTAGATCTTCTAACATATGTTTAATGAATATGTAAAGATCATAGACTGAAAGATTCTCTAAGCATTTTTCAAGCATGAAAACTATCATAATACTAAAATTTTACAGTATACTGTTTTGAATTACTGACTGTAGACACATTTTTTTAATGTGTGTGGTACAGGTTCTCACTATATAGCCGGGGTTCACAGTGATCCTCCCGTTTCCAGCCTCCCCAGTGCTGGGATTACAGGTGTGCACCACCATTACTGGACTCCATCATCTGTTTTGCTTTAAATATCTCAAACTTGTATGAAAAAAGCTGAAAACACACAATGAAATATAAGACCGAATTCTATGTTGATTTATGACATTCGTTTAAATATAACACTACATGCAAGTTGAAAATTGATGTAAATATAGATGATAGATACTGCAATTAGATCATGAAAGAGTGGATAAAGATAGATATCTTTGGAGTTATTAAAATGATCAGGAGTAGAGAAAATGTGATAAAATAAAATGATTCGCTGGTGAAGAACAAATATTTATTTATTCATAAAAAAATACAGCTGGAACTCGGCAGTCTAAGCGCCTGCCTGGCAAGTGCAAGGACCCAGGTTGGATCCCTAGTGCTGCAGGCTATGCTGCCCCCACACAGAGCCAGCCACAAAAACCAGGGGCAGTGGCTCACTCGTGTAATCCCAGCACTGGAAAGCTGAGACAGGAGGATCACCATGAGTGTGCACTGCACAGGGAGATCCTGTACCAAGTAAATAAATAAATAAATAAATAAATATTAAAAAAGAAACACTGCTGTGAAATACATGAAACACCTAGAACCGAAGAGATAAGGAAATAAAGCCTTATATTTGAGTCTTCAACAGACTTCCCTCAACAACTGACAGCTAACTAGACAGAAAACCAACATAGATACTAAGGAGCCAAAAGATGATGATCAGAAGAATTAAAAAAAAATAATCACCAAGCATTGCCATTTCAGGTCAGTCAGAATAGCTGAGAAACAATGTTCATAAAACTGTGAGAAACTGGATCACTCATACATTGCTCTTGGGACTATAGAATGGTGTGATGTTCTGGGAAAGAAGTGGAGAGCATCTTACAAACTAAAAATGCATCTGCTGTAGTCCTTGGCAATCGCACTGATAGTAGATAGACTGAAGCTACCCCCAATGCTAATGCTAACCCTAAATCTGAAATCAAAGTTAGGATGATTGTCCTAGAAATAGAAAATACTTTGTTGGCACAATACCATATACATAAATGTGTATAACATTTTTGTTATACATATTATATCCCAAACTGAGAAACAACCCATCTTATTCAGTGATTAGATATTTAAATGTTAGTAGCCCCCATATCTTGAAATGTTATATGTCAATAAAAGGAAATACAATCAATGGATCCAAATTAATATTCAGAAAAGTGTGCTGAGTGAAACTGCTAATCCCAAAAGTTAACAGTCTGTAGGACTCTGTGACAGCATCTGGATAACATTCTCAAATTAAATTTATATAGAAATGAAGTAGAGATAAGTGGCTGCTGTGGATAAGGAATGAATACAGCATGCTACAGTTTCGGTCTAAATGGTCCCCCAAGGATCCATGTGTTAAAAGATGTTCTTAGGTTGGTGCTTCTGAAAAGTGGTAGAAACTTTATGGGGGTGGAGCCTAGTCTGTGGTTTCCACATAGAAGATTGACTTCTAAAAGATTAATAGGACTTCTCTCTTTCTCTCCATCTGTCTCTCTGTCTCCCTCTCTCTCTACGCTGTCTCTGCTCCTATTTCTCTCTTGTCTCCCTCTTCTTCCGCTTTCTCTCCCCCTCCCCATTTCTATGTCTCTATCTCTGTCTGTCTGTGCTCCTCTGTCTCTCTCTGCCCCCTCCTCTTGTCTCCAGCCCTGAAGTGAGAAGTTTCATCACACAGTAGTACCCAAGCTATGCTGCCTTGCGGCAGGCCCATTGATCACCAACTAGGACCTGAAAAACCTGGAGGCAAAACAGACCTTTTTCCCATAAGTCCATTATTCCAGGCATGTATTTGAGTGAAAAGAATCTGACTAATGAAAGGCAAGTAAAATCTATTTGTAGCTACAAAGTGGTGGCAAGATGAACTACTTGATGTTAGAAATGCTCTTACATACTCATGGCAACAATGTCAACATCCTGGTTAGCATTTTGTACTGCACTTCTGTAAAAAGTTACTGGTTGAGGAAGCTGGGTTATAAGTATGTGGGACTTTATTAGATTTTACAACTATATACCAACCTGAAATTGTAATAAATGGAACAATAATATCATCAGGTATTGTCAACTGGACACAAAGAAGATGTAAGAAAAGTAGAATAATTTTTTAAACATCTCCTCCGAATACGTTTTTTGGAAACCACTTTAAATAAGAAATTAGGGCAAAGTAAAGAAATGGATTGGATTATGAAGGACAAAATGTAAAAACAAAGCAATGTAGTCAAGTAAATGGTTTCAGCAACAATTTTAAAAAAGACAACAAAATATGCAACAGTAAGAAGTAATAATGAAGAATAGAGAACAACACAAAATTGGAGAGAATTAAAGTAAATGTTAAAGATTTGAGTGTTTTAAAGAGGTTTTTTAATAAAATGGGCTCTTGCAAATGGATTGCCATGTGGATTATGAAAAAATTTATGATTCTAGCTAGAATACTCACATTTGAGAGCATACAAAAGTTCCAGTCCAATCAGGTTTTAATTCTATTTTTCCTCCTTACTGTTATTGCCACAAATTCCATTTTATACAACATAACTTTTCTCCATAAATATAGTTAATTTTTTTCAGAATGTGCCACTTAATATATATGTAGTAAAAACATATGACTATACCTCTGGTGAAGGACAAGCTGCATATCAATATTTATATGGCTTCTCTATACTCCTGTTGAGATTTATGTTCATGTATACACTTTTATTGAAGTTATCTGTTCAGGTAAACCAAGATAATCCTTGTGTCCTTCCGTTTCCACGTGAAGTATTCCCTTTAGCATTTTTCATAACAAAAATCTATTGACAATGGACTGCCTTAGCTGTTGTTTATCTGAGTGTTTTAATTTCTCCTTCATTTGTGGTGGATGACTACAAAAAAGAGAACACAGTCTAACAGGATAGGAGCTGGAGAGACTCTCAGTGCTCCAGTCTACGATCTGTCACAGATGAAGATGAAGCTACGTCAGCTTTCCTGGTCTATACTTCACATCAGTGCACACAATGCGCTTCCTGCTACCCTGAGGACTAGGGTGTGCTGCCCGAGCTGAGTCACCGCGCTATCTCCAAGGGCAAATCCACTGCTCTGTACTGTACACTGGGGACACATAACAGAACACATGAGAAAAAGGTCTTAAAAAGCTTCAGTAGACACGATCCAGATGAAAGTTCCTAGCTTCCGCCCCGTGTCGGTCACCATAAAAACTGGTCCTGTTGGTCCATGAAAGGGTCAGTCTGATCTTCTCAGAGCTGTGCCTCCTGTGGCTTTTCTTGCTAAAGTGCTTTTTATTTGTTCTCTCCCTCTTCATTTTGAATTAAAGCTTTTGCCTATTAATTCATGCTGATGTTTATTTAATGTATAGTAAATTTATTTTTATTAGTATCCAAAGCTCATATTAATTGTGGCAAGTTGGTACCCATACAAAACACACCTCAATACATTGTCTTTCCCCCTCTCCCCTTCATTCATCTTTTAGAGCTCTTTCCATCTGCAATTCCTATTATCATTAAAGTAAGTTCCCAAGACTGTCCTTTCTTTACCAGAGAGAATTTCAAGTTAATGAAAATAAGGAGTTCCAACTTTAGCTGTGGGGTGCTGGTGGAAGACCCACAAAGCTAATGTTCAGTCTTTAAAACTGTTCACTTAATTTTTCAAAAAAAATTTTTGTTTTTATTTATTCTACTTGGTGCAGGATCTCGCTATGCAGCTTGAACTTGTAGCTCTCCTTCTATCAGCCTCCCTAGTGCCGGGACTACAGGAAGGCGCTGGTCTATACCCAGTTTCAGTGGCTGTCACAGTATGCCTCGGGTTCCTGGGCTGGCATGACATGTGGTACTGGGGATCAAACTCAGGTCTTTGCACTTGCCAGGCAGGCATTATACCCTGAGCTATCTCCCAAGCCCCAAACTATTCACTTTAAAACTATATTGATCGTGCTCTCTTCGGCAGCACATATACTAAAATTGGAACAATACAGAGAAGATTAGCATGGCCCCTGCACAAGGATGACACACCAATTCGTGAAGCATTCCATATTTTTTCTATATAATGGAGTATTACTCAGCTATTAAGAATGATAAGCTTGAAGCATTTATACTGAAGTGGATGCAACTTCAACATATACTCATAAGTGAAGTAAACCAGACACACATGTGTAAATATCATATAGTCTCCCTAGTATAAGAAGCAAAATGAAGAAATACAAATGGAAACATACAACAACAACTAAAATCAATTGAGTCAGATAAGGCAAAGTGAATGGCATACGCTGCAGGATACTAATCAGCTTTTCTTCTGGATGGTTAACAACCTAAGTTCACAGATCAAAGTTGGAGAAATAGAAGAGCCACAAAGCCAGCCAACATTTTGGCCCTAGCCTTTCAAGGTCAGCGAAGACTCAGGACATTGGAGAACCTGTAATGCAACATCATGAAACTCAGTTGAGCTCCAAATTTTCTGAACAAGATTATGGAACCACAGAGGAAAGAGATTGAAATTCTATAGTGTGCCTGGGGAGAGTCACATGAAGAGAAAACTTTCTCTCAAGCTCTCACAGAGAGCAAACTGGTCAAGCATTGGTTGTGACTCATCCACATGGATGACACAGACAAAGGATCTCCAGAATAATGTGCAGGACTACAATATAAACCCTGAGAGGACTTCACTGACCACATAGGAAATATAAAGTTCATGTGTTGATATATAAGTCTTGCTCTTTCTAGGTCTTAACCATCCAGCAGAAAAGTATAAAAATGAAGCATACATCGTGGGGCCATAATATTAAGTTGAACTGTAAATGGCTATGGTCGACAACTTCTTCAGATAACTCACTATTGTTGTGGAATGCTGGACTGTGTTGGATTGTGTTGTCGAGTTCAAGCACCTAAGTTAGTTGAATGTCAATGGAGTGCCCACCCTTTGACAGATGTAGACAAAGGAAGGGGTGTAGAAAGAAAAATCATGATGTGTGTGTGTATGGACAGTACAGTTGGGGTAGATAACGCTGTGCTTCTACATAATCCTATGAGAGGCAAGATTTGCACTAATGGTGGTTGTACAGGATATTATGTCAGCTTCTAGTACTACGGTCATCCACTAGGAAAATAACAAGGTAGAAAGTATTAATTATTGAATCTTTGATGTAACCCAGGTATAAAAAATAAGATACACAAACAGCTACACTGTCTTTATTTAATGATAAGAGACATACGGTATAATAATGTCTGTAAGTATAATATCATGTATGCATCTTCTATGATACCAAAGCATTGTGAAAACAGTTTGTAATGTATTAACTTATCAAATCCATCTTGTCAAGGTATCTTAAAACTATCTCATTGATATTTGTACTTCAATAAAACAAAAATAAAAAATAAAAATAAATAAGAATAAAAAAAGAGAAGTTCAAAAAAAAGGAAAAAAATAAATATATTGATCATTTGAATAGCAAATTTAGGTTATGTATACAAAATGTACAGATTTATTTGTAGAATTTCCTGTGAATTACATGTACATTTTTTTCAGTATTAACAACTTTGTTACAAATGTTAATGAAACATTTTAATTGTTCTGTATTTAGTCTTGATGCTAAGAAAGGTTAGAGTCAGGATTTAAACCCTCACCTTATTCGTTAGTGTATCCTCAAAAGTTTGTTACAGTGATATTCTTTGTAGCAATTGCCTTGAATTGCTTTAAACATTTAGTGTGCATTGCTTAAACTTTAGAAAGGCATGTAAATTGCTTGTGTGCATTTAAACTTCTGGGTTTGAAACCCAAGCCAAACCGTCATTTAATGAATGAAGTCACTGGGCATAGGAGGGTCTGGATTTAAGTCAGGTCAGATTTAAACTTTTTCAGTTTAAGGCTGTCAGTCCTCGTCATCAGTGTGAAGTTCCATGTAGTGTGCAAGCCCTTCATGCAGTTATGATCAGGCCCTTCAATAGCAGAGCCGAGTGTGCCATTCTGAAACTACTATTTAAAGTATGTGAATAGAAGTTCAGTTGGAAAAAATTATACTAGAAACACCATCACCTAGAAATATGATATATAGGGATGGCTATGATGCAGTTCTTTGCTTATATATCTTTTAATTTTTATATTATGTGCCTATTAGTCATATAAAATTGGTGCTTCTGAATATTTATAGTATATTCTACAAGAAATAAAGTATATACACCCTCTGGCATAAAATGAATAATACTTCTCTTTATCTTTTGCATTCTACATTGACTTTCAAGTGAAATAAAGAAACCATAAACTCAAATAAGCTGCACTTTAGATATCATTAGTACTTTATTAGTTATTAGTTGACTACACTTTTCATGCCATAAGGCACTATGGATAAATATCTCTTATATTTAGAACATCTGGTAGCTTTATTGTGTACAAAAATGCATTGAAACAACATTCTGTGTAATTATACAACTCCTCATTATTAATTTTAGGGAGATTTAATAGGTAGACTCAGCCAGATAATAATCGATCTAATTGATCAAATTAGACCATTGCAAAGAGCAAATATAAAGGTCATTTTAGGGGGATTTTATACTCTTATTATTGCATATATTAAATATTATTTCACTGTAGAAAGTGAACAACGATGCCTCTCAAAATAATAAGAAATAATAATTTACAGGAACTTTATTAGGCATGTTTGCTATGATGCTAAAACTTAATTTTGATAAATTCAAAATTTCTTCCTTTCTTTGGCCTTTTTAAGTCCAAATGATATGTGTTCTTCCTCAAAACTCATTAATAGGTGATTATTGGTAAGATTACTGCTAGGATTCATGTTTCTTGTTTTTTTGGGTTGATTTTTTTTTGTATTTTTAGGGGCTATAGGCTGTTTTGGGTCTCACTACTAGATCGGACTGGCAGTGATCAGTCTGTTTACAGCCTCCCAAGTTCTGGGATCACAGGTCAGTGCCTCCACGCCCCGTCTCAGTTGCCCTCTCTGCACGTCCCAGCCCCTGCACCTGCTTGCAGGTGCTTTAGTCTGCTGAGCTATCTGGCCAGCACTTCAGTTTTCAAAATGAGGAAATAATAATATATAAATAAAAAATGTGATCATTATACTTATTCTATAAAATTCTTTTTCTGGCCAAGTTGATTGATTATGTCTGCCAGAGTCTACCAATTAATATTTCTTAAAATTGAAAGTGAAGAGTATTGAAATTACTTGGGATATTATTTTAATGAATATTGATTCATAATAATGTAACCAGATGCTATGAATATAAGAAAAAAACCCAAGGCCTTATAGCAAGAAATATGTTATTACATTCTAAAATAGAGTTAATATTTAAAATATTATGCAGTTTGTTTGGATTTAGGGTTGTTTTAATGGATAATCCTATCCTTATTCTCCCAAGTGATTTTAAGGACTGTGTCCATCTCAATGGAAAAGTGGTTATCATCTATTGTTTTATTAATGCAAACACCAGTGCCTGGTGTTCTATAACAGTGCTTTCAGCCAAATGCAAATAGAACCTAGATTTTACAAAAACAGCCCTTCTATTTGTAACCCTCTACCAAACACCCAAGGAATGAGCTGAATCCCTTCGTCACAATTTCTAGCTACATGACTTTCCAGGAAGAATAAGGTGATTCTACTTATCCAGCAGAGCAGCTCAGAAAGTTTAAAGGAAAAGCAGTGATCCAGAGGCATAATGGCCCCAACCATTAACATAATACATCACTATGAATCTCTATCTATGTGATATATTAAAAATTCTCATTTCCTTTTAGAATTAGTTAAGATTAGTCAAGAAATATCCCCCATAGGGAAAATAGGATTGAGCAAACTGTCTTTAATACTTAATATAAGACAAACTTGGTTATTTCTCTGAATAAATCAAGGCAAAAAAGCATTAGAAATGAAATTCACATTGAAAGACTCAAATGACTACTGAATTAGACTATAAATCCTTACTGAAAAGAAATGCCTTAACATATAAATTTTATATTTATAACACATAATATTAAAATTATTCAAGAAATCATAATTTGTTTATAATTAGATCAGGAGATTAGGTCCAGGAAATATTCATCTATAAAATTATAAAAATTATATAAGGGATGAAATTGACATATCATAAAATATTAAGCAACAGAATAAAAGATACTGGCTTATGACTCAAGCAATATTTATACCTAAAAATGTATTTCAAAATATGTCAGGTGGGTGTATGTGTACATGTTTAGTGACAGTAAAGCTGATATATTAGCTACATAGTTTCTAGGCTAGTTTTATTCAAATTTTATTTTCATGGTTATATTTATTGTTTGCAACTTCTAGATATTTGCCCTGTGATTAAAAGATTTCTTTAATGTGTGATGGTGGAGTAGAGATTTTATACCTAATATATATGAAAGCTTTACCTTTAAAAATTCTTTCAACTTTCTAAGCACATCTAAAATACTTAAACACATGAAAAGTAGTGAAAAAATATAACATTCATGAACAATTTAAATGAAGTCTCATATAATGATTTAATTTAAATTTAATAAACCAGATGCGGCAGGTTAATTAAATGCCACTTGATGATCAAAAGCATATTTATTTAGATTAATAGCTATTAAATGATCTTATCACACCATTTATGGATAATTTTATTTTAAATATATTTTAATTATTTAAATTTTCATTTGATGCAGATTTTTTATTGAAATAATGCTTCTAAAGTTTAAAAGTTTTTATCTTTAAGAGAATCTTTAATTATTTGTAATCTAATTTACTTTTATTAAATAAACAACACATTTGTTATGAGGCAGAATAACATAGAGGCAGTTAAAAGAATCAACAAATAATTAAAGTAAGGTGAAATGGAAGTAAGCAGGTTAATTAAGCAAATTAATTTTTCACTGGAGCTTGCTCACTTTTAATTAATACTTTTTTAATTATGAAATTTATTTCATAAACCTCACGAACTAGCACATCTTTAAATGATAATAATAATAAAACTTCATTAAGCACATTTAGATTGGGCAAAGTTTAAGAGTGTGACTTTTCAAAAAAAACTTGATTTCATTTTCAACACAAACTAATGAGTTTGCTGTTACTGTGTTCAACTTTTTATATCAAGAAACTTAGACTCAAAGAGAATAAACTTCTCATGAAATTTAGCATTGGCTATTAGTGGAGTTAGCATCAGAGGCAGGACATGGAGCCATAGAATTTAGTTACTATTTACTTACTTTTATTTTAAAGAGGAAAGCAATCAATTGCCCCGATGAGTTTCAGTTTTGCTCTGTTCTGATTCTTCTTTATCTTACTATTCTTCCCTTTGGAGTTGGAATTCTCACCAAGTGTCATTTCACCTTGGGATTTTTTTTAAAAGAGAGTACAAATTAGAATTATAACAGAAAAAAATTGCAAGAGATAGATTTTTCACTTAACAAAGTAATATGAATTTCACAGTATTTTTTGTAATATGTAGTGTTGTCTACCAACCAGTTATTTATATTAGCGTATATATGCATATAAAGTTGGAAGGAGAAAGAAAAAAATTTAAAAAATGTATAAGAAATTAAGAAGAGAAGAAGAACAGACAATTGATAAAAAAGGAGATGAAACAAATGAAAGCACTAACTGCTCCTTTCCATAAACTAGCAGAAATGCACAATACAGTTGTCCAAACCATCCTGCTTACATACATAGATAAATCTCTTTCCTCACTCCCTCCCTGTCCTCCTCATCTCAGTAACTCTTTCCTTTTGAACAAGTTCATTCCTTTTTCTCAGTATCTATTATACCCTTCAGTTTCCACTTTTGTTTTTCAGGTTCTCACACTAAGGAGAAAATATGATGTTTGCACATGCAGGTCTGATTTATTTCACTTAAGAGAATGATCTCGAGTTATATCAATTTACTGACAAAGACTTATTTATCCTGTTTTATAGCTGAATGATACTCCATTGTGTAGGATTTCCACATCTTCCTTATTCATTCTTCAGGAGATGGATGTCAGGGCTATTTCCAGGATTTCTAGCACAAATTGTAATGCTTTAAGCATTGGTGCACATATATTGCTATGGTATTCACTGTTTCAGTTCTTCTACAAAAAGATCCAAGGCAGGAATAGGTAGGTTAAATGGGATCTTCAATCCTTATTTTGAAGGAATCTATACATTGATTTCTACAGTGGTTATATCAGCCTGCTTTCCCACAAATAGTGCAGAAAGGTTCCTTTTTCTCCACAGCCCCTCCAGCATTTCTTAGTGTCTCACTTCATTCTTACTAGGGTGAGATTAAATCTCATTGTTGTTTGAATTTGCATTTTTTGAATGGCCAATGATGTTGAAATTTCTTTAGTATATTTTCTGACATTTGTTATTTCTCTGAGAAGTGTCTATTCACTTCAGATGCCCATTTTTGGACTGGGTTTTGAATTTGGTGTGGATGTTTTATTTTTAAATTCTTTGTATGTTCTATATAGAAGGCCTTTATCACAGGGACAGTCAGTTTTAATTTTTTCCCAGTTTGTTAGTTTTCTTTTTACTCTGCTGAAGATTTGCTTTGAAGTGCAGAAACTTTTCAAAAAGATGAATCTCTTCATATGCCTCTATCTTAAGGCTTCTACCCACATTTGCTTCCAGAATATTTATTCTTTCTGCTTTAATATTTAAATCTTTGATCCATTTGGACTTTAGTTTTGGGCACAGAGATTAGCATGAGTCTACTTTTAGCCTTTCACATGTAGAAAGCTAATTTTTCCAGAACCATTTAAGAAACTATCTTTCTTCCAATGAGCCTAATTTCAACCTGTATCAAAGGTAAGGTGGCTGAGTGTGTTTTCAGTTAGGATTGTTTCTTCTAATATGTTCCACTGAATCTCAGGTATGTCTCTATACCAGCACCGTGCTGATTTTATCACAGTGTCATTATAGTATAATTTCTGGTCATGGATTGTGATGCTTTTTGCCTTTCCTTTGTTTCCCAGAATTGCTTTTGATATTCTAGGTCTCATCTGATTCCAGGAGAAGTTTAGGGATGTTTTCTCTAGCTCTGTGAGGTATACTTAATGTAATCACAATTGCATTGAATATGTATAGTAATTTTGGTAGTATGGCCATTTTCACAATGTTGGTCCTTCCTATCCAGGAACATGGCATATTTCTCCTTTTTCTCAAATCCTCTTCAATCTATTTTCTCAGAGTGTCATAGTTTTCACTGTATAAATCTTTTACAACCATTGTGAGATTTATTCCTATGTATATTATTTTTGAATGTTATTATAGAAGGCGTTGTTTCCCTAATTTCTCAGTATTTCATTCTTTGGGTAGAAAAATGGTTCTGATTTTCTGCTGTTGGCGTTGTATCCTTCCATGATGCTGAATTTGTTGATAAAATCTGCAAGACTATTGGTAGAGTATTTGGGAACTTTTATGTAGAGTATCATGTCATCTGGAAATAAAGGTAATTACACTACTTCTTTTCCAACCCTTATTCTGTGTTTTGCTCTCTCTTGTCTAATCACTCCAGAACTATGATTAATAGGTGTGGAGACAGTAGATATCCTTATCTTGTACCTGATTTTAAAGTGAAGGCCTTCATATTTTTCTTGTTTAGTATAATGTTGGCTGATGTTTTCTTATAAAAGGCTTTTATCAGGTTGAGATATAGACTATTCCAATTCTCTATAGAGTTTTTATCATGAGTGAGTACTGGACTTTGTCAAAGGGCTTTTCTGCATCTATTGAGATGATTATATGGTTTTTGTTCTTGCTTCTATTGATGAGTCATCCATGTGGATGAGTCACGGCCAATGCTTGACCAGCTTGCTCTCTTTTTTTAATTTTTTTTTTTAAATAACAAACATTTATTGGTGTCATTTATGGTAGAAAAAAAGTTCCTACACCAGATGTACATGATCCAATTGTTAAATAGAACATTTCTGAGGTGAAGAGGATACACCAGTTTGTTCTCTGTGAGAGCCCGAGAGAAAGTTTTCTCTTCATTTGACTCTCCCCAGGCACACTATAGAACTTCGATTTCTTTCCTCTGTGGCTCCACAATCTCCTTGTTAAGAAAATTTGGAGCTCAACTGAGTTTCATGATGTTGCAGTACAGGTTCTCCTATGTCCTGAGTCTTCGCTGACCTTGAAAGGCTAGGGCCAAAATGTTGGCTGGCTTTGTGGCTCTTCTATTTCTCCAATTTTGACCTGTGAACTTAAGTTGTTAACCATCCAGAAGAAAAGCTGATTAGTATCCTGCAGCATATGCCATTCACTTTGCCTTATCTGACTCAATTGATTTTAGTTGTTGTTGTATGTTTCCATTTGTATTTCTTCATTTTGCTTCTTATACTAGGGAGACTATATGATATTTACACATGTGTGTCTGGTTTATTTCACTTATGAGTATATGATCAAGTGGCATCCACTTCAATATAAATGCTTCAAGCTTATCATTCTTAATATTGAGTAATAATCCATTATATAGAAATACCACATCTTTTTCAACCATTCCTCATGTGATAAGGTGTATTACATTTATAGATTTGCATTTATTGGGCCATCCCTGCATTCGTGGAATAGATCTCACTTCATCATGATATATAATCTTGATGATTTGCTGTGTTCTGTTGGCTAGTATTTTATTAGGGATTTTTAGCTGTGTATTTATTAGAGAGATTAGCCTGTAGTGCTCTTTTTTTTTAGTTGGATCTTTCTCTGGTTTTGGAACGAAAGTAGTACATGCCTCCAGAAATGAGTTTGGGAGAAATGCTTCCCTTTCAGTTTCATTGAAGAGTTTTAGTAAAGCTGGAATTACAGCTTCTCTAAATTCCTTGTAGAAGTCTGTTTTGAAGACATGAAGACCTGGGGTTTTCTATGTTGGTAGGTTTTTACTTTTATCACATTCTCAATTTCATTTCTCATTATTAGGTTATTCTGAATTTGCATAACTTCTTGGCTCAGGTTTGGCATTTCATCTAGGAAATGTCAGATTCTAGAAAACTCACCATTTCCTCTATCTTTTCCATCCTGTGAGAGTAAAGATTTTGAAAGTTTAGGTTATTGATGGTTTTCTGAATTTTTCCAGGGCCTTTAGGGATTTCACCCATTTCACTCTTTGTTGTATGACTTAGGGTTTTATTTTTATTTTTTGCTTAGTTTGGCTAAGGGTTTATAAATTTAATATTTGATTCCTTTATTTATTGCATTGTTTTGTCTCTAGTGCATTAATATTTGCTCTAATCTTTAAAATGTCCTTATTTCTTTGGGCTTTGGACTTGACTTACTCTTCTTTTTCTAGGAGCTTGAGGTGCAGCATAAGATCATTTAGTTGAGCTTGTTTTATTTTCCTAATGTGTGAATTTACCTTTAAAGATAGCTTTCATTGCATCCCACAGGTTTTGATAAGTTGTATCTGCATTTTTTGATTGCATATATATATATTTTAATTTCTCATATAATTTCATCTGCTTTCTACTGGTTGTTTAGAAGGTTGTTCCATTTATGGTGTTTTGATAATTTCTTTTATCAATAATTTACACTTCTATTGCATTGTTATCAGATAGTATACACGGGATAATTTCAATTCCTTTGTAGTTGCTTCTGAGTGCTCTGTGCGCTAGTGTAAGGTATTAAGGACAATGTCCCACGTGAGAAGAATGTGTATTCCCTTGTTTCTGGGTAAAACACTCTGTAAACATGTGTCAAGTCTATTTCTTGATAAGTTTGGTTTAGTTCTATTATTTCTTTGCTGATTTTTTTGCCTGGTTGATCTCTGTCTCTGTGACAGTGTTAATGTCCTCTATTACTATTTTATTATTACCCATTTGAGTTTTCATATCTGTTAAAATTTGTCTTGTGCAGGAAGGTGTTCCTACATTGGGTGCCTATGTATTTATCATTGTTGTGTGATTTATAGAATACAACTAACTTCTCTCACCCTGTAGATTGTTTCTATGGTGGTGATTCTTTTTTTTTTTTAAATAACATTCATTTCCTCCTTTTAGTTTTGTAGTATGAAGTTTCAGATTCAAATTAAAAAAAAAATGCCCAGAACAATGTTAAATGGTTTTCGTCCTTATGATTTCCTCTATTAGTTTTGCAGGATGATGTTTCATATATAAATTCTTATTACATTCTGTAAATAATGTTAAATAAGGGCCCAGTTTCACTCTTCTGCATGTTGGATATCCAGTTTTATTCATACACTTATTAAGAGTCAGTTCTCTTCCCAGTGAGGTGCAAAGAGGTAAAATGACACTGCAGCCAAGAGTTACTAGGAGCAGGGGCTTTCAAGACTTTTGAGATATAGGAGTCTGTGCTCAGCTTATAAGAAAAAGACAATGTGCTTGGGTTACAGGAAAATCCTTAGGCACCAATTAATACTGTGGGATTGAAAAGCATGTTAAAAAATTCAAATGGGTAAAAAGAACTTCTTATATAAGAAAAATAATATCTGAGATGAAATGGTAAAAACCAATTTTATATCATTTTGTTTGTGATACTTTAGAAATACTGTAAGAATTATCCAAAAAGAAATCTACAAAGCTTTCAAACAATTTGATAAACAGAAAATTCCTTTTCCCAAATTAAATTATCACTTGGGAGGCTGATGCAAGTGGATGCCTGCAAATCGGAGGTCAGTTGGGCTACTAAGTGAATTCAAGGCCAGCCCTTGAAGTACAAAAAGAAAACCAAAAATCCAGGCCCCAGCCTCTGGTGGTCTGCAGTCCTTCAGGCTTTTACAGGCAGGAAGTACAGAATCAGAATTGTAGTATTTCATAAGGCAGGGCAGGTTCTGTGACTCTGGAGAACAGGTAGGTCAAACAGGAAAAAGAAATGCTCAATCTAAAATGCCACGGATAAAGAACCTGGAAGTCAGTCGTGGGCATCCATGAAGAGTAAGCAAGAATGCCTTATTGTATGGGGCAGGTTGGAAAAAATAAAAGCAGATGGGGCTTTTCTGCTTTAGCAATAGAAGAAAAACATACTTAACATTTTTCCAAATTCAGTGTATAAGATGTACAAAATTAAGTCAGCCATTGTATTTTTTAATAACACTTTCCATATAAACATTTAGTAACTTGAAATAATGTAAAAGAAATAATCCAGCCCTTAAAATACACCCTCTTTGGAAAGTTCAATTATAATGGCTCAGTACAAGTGGTTCAACACACTGGACTGTAACTTTGTGGGAAGTCAGGACTTTCACCTTTGGAGAACATTTAACATTTGGTTTTGATTCTTCATTTCCTTCTGCACTCCTATTTTGAGTTTGTTTCATTTTAATAACTAGAACTTGCTTATTATACTTTATGCGTGTGTTGGTGAAATTTCCTTTCTGGTTAGTAAGCACAGACTAACTTGAAAAACACTAGAAACAACAGTCACTGTATCTGCTTATGAATGAATACATTTTAAATTGTAGAGTCAATTAATATTTGAGTTTTAGAACACGCAAGGGAACCAAGCTAAGGTGATATTGCTTCCTTCCTGAGTTCGGTCTTCTCCATAACAGCCCCACCCCGCATGTTCTCAGCTAAATGAACACAGCTGGGTGTCCCAAACAGGTTTCTCCACCGGGCATCACCTATTGCTAGAAGGGTATTACAGATAAGCTGTGTGGGAAAGGGATCTGCTGTGGGATTAGCAGGCGGTTTTTGCCTGTGAAAGTGATCAGGAATGAGTCACAGGGCTATCTCAGCATAGCTACACTAGATACGGTGTAAATGTTTTTACAGAGTAGTAGAACAGATGGAAATCTGTTCCTGTGTTAAACCACTTACACCCTCACTCCCATGCTTCAGTGAACATTTTATTCTCTGCCAACTTTTGTGCTAGAGACCACACTAAAGAAATCCATCTTTGTGCAATAGTTACTGTAAAAGAAACCAAACTGAAAACTTCACTATTTTTAAGTGAGATTTTAACATTAATTAGTGAAAACTTCAGCAAATACCAATGTCTTCTTTTTAAATTATCTTTTCCTTAATATATAACTTTTGCTGTACTCACAACCACAGATGGGAAAGACAAGGTGAATGTGGGTAGAAAGGTGGTTAGGAACTGGTAAGCGCACGCAGCCACCGCAGCAAAGCCTGAGGAAAGCTGCGTGAACTGCTGGAGCCATGATTCAACTTTTTTTTTTCCTAATGACTTTTTCATAAATTTATTTTTTCAAATTCTGGTTTTGGAAATGAATGTACCTATTTAATTTCCTTCTCTCCTCCTCTCTTCAATCCTTTCTTCATTTCTTTCACTTATTTGTTCATTCTTAACAAAAATTTCAGTACAAAAATAATGTGTTTATAAGTGATTATCACCAGTAATGCTTATTTCAGACTTTCTTATGATCTTTCTGTGTTTCTAATTCTGTCTCTATCTATGTCTCTTTCTCTTTATTTTCTCCTTGCATCTCATAGAAGTATATACTAGCAAGGTAATACAGATGCAATACATCGGAGTAATGTTCTTAATAGGAGGAAACCAGAAATGAAAAATGAGGACCGAAGATACAAACTATAAGTTACTATGAATTGTGAGTCCCTCTCATGATGACAGAAAATGAAACTTATAAAAACTGATTAGAAATGAAAGATATAATTGAAGCTAGCAATGAGATTATTTGTAAAAAATTTTAATTCGGTGAAATACTGCTGAAGGAGTAAAACAATAAAGGACAATAAAGTTAAACGGAATAAGAGAAACTAATAGAGATAGGAAAAAGTACCTTTACAATAACAAATATATATATATATACATACATACATACATGTTTTATATATCTATATCTATATCTTTTTCTTTCTTTCTTTCTTTTTTTAGAACTGAGGATTGAACTCTCAGGGCCTTGTGCTTGCCAGGGAAGCACTTATACTTCTGAGACATCTTCCCTAGCCCAGAAATATATAAATTTTATTTTAAAAATTCTTTGAATAGTATTTCTTGAGTACTATTTATTTTAGATATAGGTAAAAAGATCAAATAGGTGAGAAACATTTTACTCTGATATTGAGGTAGGATTAATTTTTCAAAGCTTTGTATAATTTAATGCTAAAGAATGCATATTCTGTGTTACAAAGCAAAATATCAGAAAGATATAAAAAAAATAGGGCCTGGGAGATGGCTCAGTATAGTAAGCGCTTCCCTGGCAAGTGCAAGGGCCTGAGTTCAGTCCCCAGTTCTGCCAAAAAAAAAGAGACAGGAAAATAATAGTAATAATTATATCTTACATGGACATAATTTGGGATTTCCATTTTTCTTTTAAGAAATGTTTTATTGTAATATAAAATCTTAGTTTAAAATTAGTATAAAATACAATATTGCTTAAATATGATAAAGAAAATTTACCATGGGAAAATACAGAAATGTTGACCTAAAAATAGAAGTAAATTTTATATCAGCGCATTTAGTAATAAACATTAAATAATTGAACAGTATTTAAAACATGTAAAAGTGATTTGCCCCCTTAGTGGAGTTCTTCAAAGTGCACCATATTTTGTACTCTTACCCTCTTGGAAAGCTGGATTGGGAAGTTGGTAATTTTAATCCCAGCAATTAAACAAAGAAATGTTCTTCCATAATTTGCTATAGGCTTTTTAATCCAATTATGAATGACCATGAATGTTCAAAGTATTATGATTGTGTTATTTATATTGAAAACAAAAACATTATTTTTATGAAAAAAATTAAAGATAAAGTAGTATTGCAACTTGCAATACTTAAATTGCTTTTAAGAGAGTTTCATCCTCCTTGTAAGTAGGTTAGAAACCATACTGCCTAATTACTATACAGTTTCTTAGGAATAATTTACTAGTTACTAACTTCCTAATATTTTGGTTTTCCTGGAGAATATTTGTTGGGTTCTTATGTTAGGAGGCTGCATTTTAATAAATTTAGACTTTGGTTAAGGGTCTTAGTTACTCCTCTCATCACTGAGACAAAAATACCAGACACCCAAAGTCAAAGTAGCAAAGGCTTAGTTGGCTCACAGTTTGTACAGGACTCAGTCTATAAAGCTGGCTTCAGATCAAGGTGTTGTTCAGTTCATGACAGGCAAAAGGTAGCAAAGCAATGCTGGGCACAACCGCAACTCTTTCTGTCCCTTAGACCCTTAGTCCTATTGCCCTTGACCCTAGAAGTTCACCATGAATCAGGCCCAGTGCCACACACACTAGATCTTGCCACCTCTGGAAAAGTCCCCCTATGGGGGGCATCTGGACACACAGCACAATAGGTAAGTTAGTATAAAATTAAATAAGCTAAATAAAATGTCTGAAACTCCTAAAAAATTTCTTTTTGTTTCCCCAACTTATGAAATTTACAATGAGCATTTGTGGAAGGCAGCATGTTACCTCATCATGCATTGATTTCAGAATGTCCTTTTGGGTCCTAGGCATTCTAAATGGCTTAGTATCTATCGTTCTAAATTTGGGGTATTTTTTCTACTTTAAAAAGGTATTTGTAGGTATTAGGAGAAATAAAAATTTTGTTTCCTGGTAAAACAACAGTCAAGTCTGATGAAAACTATTATCATTGAGTGAATTTTGTAAACAGATGACATTGACTGGGACTTGGTCACATAAGGACTTAAATGACAATAGATGACCAATAGATTTAGGTGTATAAAATATATAAAAGGATCTAAGTGTTGTGGATCAGAAATCTTAGCATTGCCCTGTTAGAGAAACAACAAAAAGAGAAATTGTAATGTAATCTTAGAATAATGTGGGATGGACTCAGAAGCAAAAAGCTTTGGTTCAAATTCTGAGACCTACAGTTTCTTAACAAGGCAAATTATATAACCCATCTGTGACTTAGTTCTTGCATGTGCAACATTCACTTGTCAGAGATTTGTGCATTCAGTGAATTGATACATGCAAACTATTTAGAAGAGGGCCAGCTACATAGGAAGTGCTGTGCCAGTTCTGGACTCCAGTGCTGTCATCCTTCTACCCAGAGACGAATATGGATTCAGACTATAGCATTCTTTGAGCTTTGGGTTCCATAGGTAAATGGAGCTTATAATTTTCATGTTCCTCAGACTGTTGATATGATCTTTAGAGAAAATGGTAGAAAGGCAGTACTTTTGTGATAATTTAGACTAGAATCTTGGTCTCCAGATGTTATAAGATTAAAGTTTGGATGTTTGATTTCATACTTGATACTGTTTATCTGTCTATATTCAGATATTACAAAAAAACTGTGAATCTGGTAAGGTGAATGATTTCAAATAATGGATTTATATGAAAAGAGCATGCATAATACTGATGAGAAAAATAATGTCAGATGTTTGACTTAGAAATTATGATAAGTGTGAGTTCAGGACAGGGAGGTGATTGCATTTTGTACTGCAGTAAAAGTTTGAGTGAAAGCCATAAGTCCTTGGAACTCCATGTGTAGCAGCATGCGTGACCAAGATATGAAGACAGAGTGGGAGCCAGAGTAGGATCGGGTTTTAAAAAGGAATTTCTCTGAGCTGAAGTAGTGAAATATAATCTAATGAATAAGTGAAAGGACTTGAAAGAAACCTTTGCTGGAATTTGTAATTTATCCTTCGAAGAAATTGAGATAAGAGCCACAAAGAACTACTGTTTTGGTCTGAATATTTTTACTTCCCCAAATGTTTATGTTAAAGTTCTCATTTCTATGGTGACAGGATTAGGAGATGGATGCCGCTGGGAGGCTATTATGCCATGAAGACAGAGCCTTAATAAATGGTATTAAAAATATCTCAAGATAGATTTCCTCCTCCTTTCCCTCCTGAGATTGCACAATGCCAAGATTCTGTCCTATGTACAGTAAACTAAGACCACCAATAGTAGATAGCAATTCTGCCAGCATCTTTATTGTGGACATCCTAGCTTCTAGTACTATGACTAATAAATATGTATTGTTTATAAGTTACGCAATGTGCTATTTTGTTATAATCATCCAAATGGATTGAGGCAACTATTTACTATATTCAGTCATATAATTTGTATTGGAAGAATTGAAAGGCTCCTGATCACTTCAGTGTGATCAGAAAATTCAATCACCATGTATAAGAATCTTACGAAGAGTTCCATTCAACTGAATCTTTCCATTTATTTCTCCCTCTGTATTCTGATTTTTTTTCTCTTTCTTGCCTCACATACACACATAAAATACAGATGCAAGCAGCCACATACATACACACAAATATGAGCACATACATTTTCTTTCTTTCTTTCTTTCTTTTTTTTTTTGCAGAACCAGGGATTTAACACAGGCCCTTGCTCTGCCAGGGAAGTGCTTATTCCACTGAGCCATCTCCCCGGCCCCCAGTTTTCTTTTTTAAGCAGATACCTATAAGAAATATGATGACCTCATGTTTACATGCTAAGGATCTCAGGTTTCAGCATCCACATGAACTACACAGATTCCCATGCCCTTGTCACTTTCACTCCACAGAACTGTGTGCTTCTTTTTAAACAGATGTTTGGATGACACAAAACTAATGTTGGAAAATATAACAATCAGGTTAAATGCAATTCATGAAGAGTTAAATGACCTTAAATATAGTTGCTTTATTGATGAAGAATGTGATTCATTACAGAAAGAATTTATAATGTGTTTATTAAAAATAAAACTCATTTATTTCCATTACTATTTATTTTAATTTCATTGTAATGAAATTTTAATCAACATGGGAACAAATATTATTAATCAGCTTTTTCCCCTTTATACACCAAGATAGTTCATGTAGGGTTTTTTTGATAAGATAATTTTATTCCAATAGAAATGAAAGTTTAAATGTCATCTGTTGTATAAAGCCATCATTATTTATTTCTGAGCAGAGCTCATTGATCATGTGCCTTTCTTTCTTTCTTTCTTTCTTTCTTTCTTTCTTTCTTTCTTTCTTTCTTTCTTTCTCTCTCTCTTTCTCTATCTCTCTCCCTCCCTTCCTCCTCCCTCCCTTCCTTCCTTCCTTCCTTGTTTTCTTCTTTTCTGCATATCCTACAGTCTCACTACACAACTCAAACTCACAATGATCCTCCTGTTTTCAGCCTCCCCAATGCTGGGATTAAAGGCATGGACTACCATGCCTGGTCTTGATGATGGCTCAGCATACCCAGGGATGGAGACAGTGTGGCACGTGGTGCCATAGATTGAATCCCAGTCCCTGTGTCTGCCTAAGCAGATGCTGAGTCTGCTGAACAGACTCTCACTGGTCCTTAGATTACTTAATAACTAATGGATTAATATGGCTACAGAATTGCCCATGTTGTATTTATTATCTGTTTTTTTTTATTTTTAGGATAGGGTCTCACTACTAGATCAGACTTGGAGTGATTCTCCTGTTCACAGCTTCCCAAGTGCTAGGATTACAGGTGCACGCCAGCATGCCCAGTCTGAATCGCTGTCTCAGTGCACCCACAGGGTGGAGTAGGCATAGCAGGCCCAGGGATGGAACCCCTGGACCCTGCACTTGCTTGCAGGTTGTCTAGTGTACTGAGCTATTTAGCCAGCCCTATTATCTGTATTTCAACAAAACTTAATTGCATGATTTAAGTCATGCTATAAATGAAAGTGAAAATCAGACAACAAAATCTTTGTAGAATCTAGATGTGATTAAATGATTGTTCACTCTACATTTATTTCAATGTCTGTAATTTTCCCACGTTAAGGGAAAAGGAAATCAAATATAAACATAGAATTCATATGGACTACTCTAGGATAGCAATATACATATTGATTATTTTGGCTTCTAGAATATCTTAGATTGCTACATGTCTACTTCACCACAGTATCAGAATCATTGATTAGCGATACTGCCTTTTCTCTTCAAGGGACAACTGTTGTGATTTAGAGTGCAGCAGTTGGTACAGACAGCCCATTTAGATTCATGAATGTTGTTTCAGTATTTGTCACTCACTTTGAGTAACTTCACTTAGCAGAAATCCAAGCCCTTATTATTTGATTTCATATACAAAACTGCACACAGAGAAGTATGTCAGTTTGCATGATAGCTTAATGCTTATGGATTTTGTAAGCTAAAAATAAGTCTTCCTGACATATGTTTTGTAATACCTGTTCTGTTCCCTGACACACAGTAGGTTTGTGCCAGCAAATGCCTGATGAAGGAAAAGGAAAATAAATGGAAATGGAAGCATGCAGGAGAGGGAAGGAATAAGAAAAGAGAAGGGAAGACAGAAGGCAGGGTTATGATTCTGCGGTAAGTAGCAATGAGACTAAGTCCGAGTCAGTGTAAAATGCCGGTAAAATAAGTTTAAAGAAAAAAATTCCTTTACTTTTTTTTTTCAACTGAATTGGTGCTCCCTTCTCTATGCTTTTCTCATGTTGCTCTAGATCAGAAAGGAAAAGAAATATCAGTAGGGAGTTAACAGTTATGCAACACAGAGATGATGGTGTAGACAACAAACTTTAACAATCATCCAAAGATTGTTGTAAGAACACTTTTATATTAGTATGTGATCAGTAAGTTCCAGTGAAGTGAATCATTTTAGAACTTAATTCATTATGTTTAGTATTTTGTACACATTAATGCACATGCTCTTATATATTAATTATACAAAAGGCTTGCTGTCAGACTTTGCTTGCATACAATTCCTTAATATCGCCTGAGTTAAACTGACCACATTGAAATTTAAATCCATCAAACAACTATTTGTGCACATCAGCCGCTGTGGGCAAGATGTTAGACCATGTGTTGAAACATGACTTAATTGTAAGAAAAACCAGGGAGCAGCCAGATAGCTCAGAGGAGTAAAATGACTGCTTAGGTACATGCAGGGACCGGGTTCAATCCCCCGTGTGCTCTGCCTGCTCTGCCCCCAGGGCAGGCTGAGAGGACGATTCACACTGTGGTGGCCCACCCCTGTAATCCCAGTGCTTTGGAGGCTGAAAAGTGGAGGATCACTACCAGTCCAATCTGTGTAGTGAGACCCTGTAGACCCTGTACTAAAGACCCTTTTAAAAAGTGTAACAAAACCCAAGTATCTGACTAGATTATTGTTATATTAAGTATAACCATGTATAATTAAAATTGAAAAAGATGTATTCAGCCTCAGACACCAGGGAATTTTGAATAATAATTGTGAGGAATAGAAAGTGATGGTCATTGTGTGAGCATCTCGCTAGTACTATCTGTGTCCTCAGATTTAGCCCCCACAGTTTCACTCCACCACCCACATCATTTCTTGTTTTACTTTTCTCATGTTGTAAAACAAATGGGTATCTTCAGCTATGAATACTATTGTTGGCAGAGTTAGAGCAGTGACAGTTCAAAGCTCCCCATCTGGCAAACAAGCTATAAAAACAAAAATAAACCAGTTTTTTAAATCTCACAGAAGTCCAGAAAGAGAGAGAGAAATTAATTAAATTCAATGGAGAAAAAAGTGAACACTTCCTAGTACTGCGATGATGGCAATATTTTTCTGCTCTCTGCTTACAAAATCCTTCTCCTTCGTATTGTGCTCTTTGAAAAAAAACAACAGTCTCTTCAAGTACAATTCAAAGCAGTACAATATTTATGAATAAATCTGTTTGTTGAAACCATAATTTAGAAAGTCTAAAAGAGCTGAGAGTATAAATCCTGTCATATTTACATATTACGTTCTTCATTCTCATACAGTTTTAACCTGCACAGTCATTAATCTTTGAAGTTCAGTTTATTTTTAAGTGAAGTTTAACATTTTTCCTTGTCTCATGACACAGTGTAGCATTTACCTCGCACATTTTTCCATTTGAGCAATTTATTTAAATGGCATGGACAGAACTTGGTTTCTTCAATGCTATGAAGTAATTTACATTAAACATCCTCAGAAGTTTTCGGTGAATATATCATTACTAGGGATAATAAAATATTGAGACAATGTTTCTGGACATTCTTAAATTTTTGATTCATTTTCAGAATCCTTATAGTGTAGTTTGGATTTTTTAAGTTTTATTTCTGTGACAAGGAATGAAACCCCTCTGAATAAAAGTTTGAAGAGTGTGCATTTAGTAGTGTGCTGACACTAAGCGCTAAGAACTGAGCTATCCTTGACACAAAGTTGGGCATGATAGTCAGGTGGGAATCCTCACTGCTCTTTGGTTGATAAGGAGATCCAGTGATTTTCTAAGCTAACTGTGATAGTGTAATTATTACAGGTTCCTTACAGAGCTGATAAGCATTACTTTCTTTCCTGTTCATCTTACTCTTCTTTCATCAGTTAACCTTTGGTCAGGCACATGTCATTGCAACCAGTTGACTCTCTGAGACAGGATCATTCTTTCTTTTTTGTTTTTGTTTATCTTTTTTTGTTTTGTTTTGTTTTTAGAGATGTAGGGTCTAAAATGTAGGCCTTGAGTTTACTATATACTTAGGCTGGTCTCAAACTTACAGTGATTCTCTTGCCTCAACCTCCCCAGTGCTGGAATTCTAGGGATGAGCCACTAAGCCTAACAACTTTAAGGACCTATGATTTAAAACATTTAATTTTTAATTTTTCTTCATATTTGTTAGGGACTTAAAATTTAACACATCAGTACTTGATGGAAAATACCTGTTTCATGTTATGCCTGAGATATTTGATATTCAGACACATAGTTAGGCTAAACCCAACTGCATATGTTGTAGGATAATAATAAGTTTCTCTTCTGGAGGGTTAAAAACCTAAATTTGCAGACCAAATATTAGAGAAAAAGAAGCCTACATTTTGGCCTTAGCCTTTCAAGGTCAGTCAAGACTCAGGACTTAGGAGAAGTTATACTGTAATATAATATAACTCAGTTGCGTCCCAAATTTTCTGATCAAGGAGATTATGGGTGTTGGGAGCGCCGCAGGCAGGGGCTCAAGGTCCTTGGATAACGGCTTGGCAGCTGCTCAAGGTTCCTGGGTAACGGCTTGGCGCTTTCTGTGGGCTCCGCCTTGACATGTTCCGAATAACAGGAAGTAGGGGTGGCCCTGTCTGTTGATCCAGATGGAATAAGGGGGCTGCCTGGCAGCAGAGCGGGATTGGCTGTATGTTTATATGTGACTGCTGATGATTGGCTTAGCTATACTATATAAGCTGCTGTGCTTCCGCAATAAACAGAGATCTCTCCCTTCTAAAAAGAAGGCAAGGTGTTTTGGGTTTTTCTTTCTGCGCCGATCTGCACCGGTCAAGGTCAGCGCCGGACATATGAGGCCACAGAGGAATGTGATCAATGATGTATGGTGTGCCTAAGGAGAGTCACATGGAAAGAAAACATTGTCTCAGGCTTTCACAGAGAGCAAATTGGTCAAGTAATGGCTGTAACTCATCTACATGGCTGACACTGACAGAGGATCTACAAAGTGTGGCACAGGGTTTCAGGATAAATCCCGAGGGGACTTGGCTGACCTTATCAGATAAAAAACGTTACATTCCTTGTAATATATAGGTCTTTCTTTGCCTTGGTCTTAACCATTCAGCAGAAAAATATAAAAGGAAGGTATGAATAGTACAGCCATATTAATATGCTGAGCTGTAGAAGGCTCAAGTTAACAACTTCTTACATTGCCAATCCAATGGACAACCTACTACTATTATGGACTACTGGCCTATCTTGGATTATTTTGCTGAATTCACGCAACTACAACATTTAAATGACAATGGAATACTCTTCTCTGACAAAACTAAACAATAAAAGGCATAAAATTAAATACCATTTTTTATTTGTATATTCAAAATAAGTAGGATAGATATACAACTACCTTTTTAATTCAATGAATAAAAGGATTTTTTCTAATAGTGCTTCTGGACAGGATACCATGTCTGCATCTGTTTTTCTTTTTTCTTTTTTTTTTTGGCAGAACTGGGGATTGAACTTGGGCCCTTGCACTTGTCAGGGAAGTGCTTACTCCACTGAGCCATCTCCCTGGCCCCTCAAGTCTGCATCCTGTACAATGAATAATCACTAAGACAACAATACACAATGTATTTATTGTTGAAAAAATGTCCTACTTAAAATGTGAGGTAAAATATTTTATTTCTTGACTTCATACATTGCTTGTGGTTCAGACATTATGGTAAATTTAAAATATTAAGAAATCATCAAATATACTTTATCATTTTTCCCTGATACCTTCAAATTTAAGTTTCTAGTACTTAATGCAAGACTATAAAGATATTTCAGTTATTAAAGCCCATGAAGTAACTCAAATTATATATTAGTACTTGAAATATTTCTACGAGCACCACAACATGCATTAGAACATGGATCAATTAAAGATCAGTTCATGGACATAACATATCATGTTAATACCAGCAAGTTGCCTATTGCTTTAGGAGAAAATTAGTAGTTTAGGGTTTTGAGAATTTAAAAATAAACTCCATTTACTTTCTTCTTCTTCATAATTCAATCTGACATTATAGTCCTTTAAAAACATGAAAACAATTTAAATATTTTTGATAATTAAATATAAAAGGTTTCTAGTACCCACAATTTAATGATGCTTAGTTCATCTACTAAAATGGACTTAAGAGCCGGGCATGGTGGCGCAGGCCTATAATCCCAGTACTTGGGAGGCTGAGGCAGGAGGATTGTTATGAGTTCGAGACCAGCCTGAGCTACAAAGTGAGCTATGGCCAGCCTGAACTGCATATTGAGACCCTGTCTCAAAAAGATTTTTAAAAAAATGGACTTAAGATTGATACCAAAAATATGATTTGCAAAACTTCTGTAATTATATCTTGTACTAACCAGGAATTTTTTCAAATCAGTTTTTATTTTTAGCCTCTAGTTCACTACATGAAATAAATGATAATGTCTTTTTTGGAAGGATCAATCAATATTTATTCAGTGGCATGGATTAAGGATGGAATTTCCCATTCCATGCCCAAAAGACAAAAACTAACACACACAGACACAGGCACAACAGACTGATTTCATGTTTACACAATTCATAAAGATCCACAAAGACAAACAAGTAGTCACTTTTTCTATTATATTCACTCACTATAAACTAATGATGCTAACAGAATAAAATGTGAAAGTGGTTGTAACATCAAGAAATAATAACTATACATGTAAAGATAACAGTTAAATGCCTTTCATAAATACATCCAGATTAATGACAATTTAGCTATAGATAAGGAATAACACAGGATTTAAAATACTTAACTTTCAAGACAGGAATAAATAAGGATTGAAGGAGGTGGATCTCATAAAAGTATAAGAAATGGGAGTTAAGCAGGCTTGAAGGAAAATGAAAAAACAAAGAAGCATTATCTAAGCAAAATCTAATTTTCTCTGTTGTTCTGATTCACGCCTATAGTAGATCCGCTCTTTGCAAGTATAACTCTTTTCCACATCTATGCCATTGTAACATCAATATTTATGTGACCTCATCATTCTTCTTTGACTTGTCATTAATTGACTAATCCAGTCATTTCCTTTTATTGAGTTGCTACCACATGTAAGATTTTGTCATGTTTTCCATGAGAAATAGCAAATTCAATAAGATATGTTTCAGGTTTAAAGGAAATTGAGAAACAGATGACACTGAACCGAATAAAATATAGAAAGACAATAATACTGTACAATAATGCAAAAGTGCTCTGTTAAGTGAATATAGTGACCATCCGGATGAAGACTGCAATCAAAGAGGAAGCACTGAAGTTGAACTTAGAAATAAAAATACTATTTCAGTTCACTAAGGAAGGAAACCATGCATTTTATATAGAAGAATTGGCATAATTAGTGCATTAAAGCAAGGGGATAAATTATTTATTGGAGAAGAACAAGTGTTCTTGTTGAGAAGGACAAAAAGAATAATAATTATAGAGGAGGTCTGAAAGTAAGTAAGGTTTAAACAGGATGTGCTTGACAAAAATCTATTGTAGAAAAACAAATCTAGTTGAATTAGGAAAGTTACAACATAAAATTTAGAAATGAAAAGCTGAGAAATTAGAACCATAGTGAAAATATTGAATAAGAGCCTGGATTTGAAACAAAAGCTGACTGTGAGAAATTGTAGATTGTATAATTGCAAACATTTGGATGCCATTTGGATCTGAAGGTGAAGGAAGATATGAAGATCTACAAAATAGCTTTATGGGGAAGCAAAGTTTCACTAGTAACAATGTACAAATATATAGTACAATTAGCAGAGAAGTATGGGAGAGATCTTAAGTTATTTAAGATGACAAACATACACTGCATAGCATAATTAGACTTTGAATAAATACATTTTATAAAATACATTGATAGCAATAAATATATATCAACTTAAGCAGATATGCTTTAATGATACTTAAGTCATACAAAAGGAACATGGGCTGCAAATTTTATTTGTAAGAAGTTTATGATATACCTGGAAAAAAATCATAGAGTAATTACTAGCATGGAAATAATTGGAAATCAAGATCCAAGCTATATCATGCAAGATTAAGGTTTTATCTAAAACAGATAATATTAGAAAACAATGGCATGGGGATTAACGGATACTATCGTAACAGGTTAGCTTCATGAAAGCAGACAATGCAAAAGACAATGACCCAATGAAATACAAATATAGATACATCTCACTTTTTTGACTCTCCGCTTTGAAAGCCTAGGCTTATCAAGTTATAATTAGCTCAGGGATCTGAATGTGGAAGCAAAGGAATGAGATCCACCTGTTTGCACTTCCTGTTGAAAACCATAAGGGTTTTTAGCTGATTCTGCAAGAGACTGTTGTAAGTAAAAGAAGTTCTTTTTCTGCATTTTAGAATCGCATTTGAAGACCTTAAATACTCAGACACTGAGAAAACCTAACCTGTAAACAGTGGTGCCTGAAATAAATACTGATGGCTGAAGCTTTGTTGATTTAGAATAGAAAAGCTTTTACACTACACTCTGAAAAAAATAAATCTATCAATTTTTCTTGAAATTTGGGAGATACTTGTACCATTACATTGTGTACAATGGAAATGTTAGACATCATTTTTGGGGGGAAATGCTGGTTCTTCTGTAATTACTATAGTTTGGTGGCTGTTTCAATGTCACTTGGCCATATTAAGCTAGAGTTTAGCTTCCTCCCTTCTGTACCTTCACATAGCAGATGATTTCCTTTGGGGTTTTTTGGTAGTGATTTTCTAAATTAAATGTTTTACTAGTGTTTTTCTGCCTTATTTGAATTTTTATAATAGTTATTAATGAAACTAACAGAAAAATGTAATTTTTGTATAGGTAAATAAAATATTACAATCAAAATTTTAAAATACTGTTTTTTTTTTCTTTTTTTTTGGCAGAACCAAGGATTGAACTCAGGCCCTTGCACTTGCCAGGGAAGTGCTTATTCCACTGAGCCATCTCACTGGCCCAAAATGAATACACACTTCTCAGAGGACGAAATTAAAGAAGCGAACAAATATATGAAAAAATGCTCCACATCACTAGCCATTCGTGAAATGCAAATAAAAACAACACTGAGATATCATCTCACTCCAGAAAGAATGGCTATCATAAGGAAATCAACCAACAACAAATGTTGGAGAGGTTGTGGGGAAAAGGGAACACTTCTCC
>PVKA01010697.1:7281-19611 GCA_004027165.1 Ctenomys sociabilis
CCCCGAATACCTTTTGGACTCTTCCTCAAGCCAATCCTGAGCTCCTCTCATCCAACCTCATTTCTGCCACCACAGTACTATTTCTCCCAGATAAATTGAATAGCATCATTGCTCTACTTTAAACAAAAGTGCAGGGCTCCTTGCTCCCACACTGCAACACCTTCAGCACACAATACTCTTGCCCGAGCTCATCTCCAAGACTCTGATCCTGCCTCAGTGCCATCTGGTCCTCAGCCCTACACCTCTAACGCACTCAGTGTTACTACCACCACTCCGGGCTGGCGCCTGCTCTCCAGCCAAGCCCCAAGCCCCTCCCCTCTCCCTTCCCCTCATTCTTACCCAGCAATGTGATTTGTCAGTGCTGGGGACACAATTTTGTCTCAACCTATGGGTGTTCGCAGGCTGCTCCTTATATTCCAGTTATGGTTTTCTGTTGGCATTTATACCCTAAGACTCAAGCATTTCCATACAGTTTCATGCCAATCCTTTTTTCCTGAACTTTTTGAAATCTGTTGTACTAAAATCCTCATTTTATCAAGGCAAAGGTAGTAGTTGCTTTTCCATGTTCCCACTGCTTTATGTCAATGTATTATATTACTCATTATAGCTACTTTATTAATATATAATGTATTTGTTATATTATTATAAAATAAAATATTGCTATAATTTTTTTATATTTTTATCACTCTGGCCCTCTTATCATCTTTGTATTACCAATATCTAACACATTCTGGTACCTAAGAAGTGAATTTAATAAAGTTCTGCTGAATAAATAATGCAATCTGAAACAAAAAAGGAAATATCATTAAGTAATTGTTATTTGAAATGTACTCTCGCCTCTGAAAAGACTCCATAATTATGTTGTGTGATCGTTAAGCTGCATCCAAATTAAACTTGAAGATGATTATTGTTGTTGTCCCGTTTACACACTCAAAGCCTTAGGGCTATTATCTTACTTCTGTTTCTTTTCAGAACTGGAAAAAGCAGTTGCAGTTCATCGGGATGGTTATATGTGCTGCTCTGTGTCTGTGCAGCGTGGCAAGCGCTTTCTCAGCATGGAGAAGCACAGCACGGAGGGGTGGACAGAAGAAAAGGTAACCAAGAGAGAGAAATCTATTGAAGGGACTATTCTTTCATTTTTTTCTCATCAGTATTTAAATGAAGTTCCTTTTGTTTTTTTGGCTGGCTCAGGCTGCCTTGATAGAGGGTCTGGTGTGGCATGTGGAGCTCAGGATCCAACCGCGCCCCACCCCCCGACATCTGACTGAGTTTGCCCATGCAGGGGCTTTGAACAACTGACCTAACTCAAAAAGAAACCCGCAGTTCCTTCTTAATTGTGTTTTCTTCACAATTTGAGACCAATCCCTTTCACTTGGTAAAACACATTGGAACTACGCATTAATTACCTGGTTTTTTCCTATCATCTGTTCACCTATCTCAATTGCTCCAAAGAGCAACCTGCCCTTTCTTCATTCTCCTTTCTATTCCCTCAAAATAAATTTTAGTATCCTTTTCAAAGTATGTATAGGCAAGACCGAGAAGCCGGGATGTGGGCCTGTCTGTTGTACCTGCTGCCTCAGGGTTTCAACTATGGTGGAGTACCTCATCGGCACTCAGGGCCCAGACTACGTCCCTGTGGCCTCCGACTGGGTGGCAACCAACAGTATAGTCCAGATGAAGGACAATCATGACAAGATGTTCAAGATGAGTGAAAAAGAAACCCTTACTCCTATGTGTTAGAGAGGTTGGAAACACTATACAATTTTCAGAATACATTCAGGAAAATGTGCACCTTTATAAGATGCACAGTGGATATGAATGGTCTCCCACAGCAGCAGCTAATTGTCCATGTCGAAACCTGGTTAACTGTCTTCGGAGTCGGAGCCCACATCAGGTGAACCTTCTCCTGGCTGGCCACGAAGAGCATGAGCAGCCAGCACTCAGCACTCTGCCACATGAACCACCCGGCAGGCTTGGCTCAGGCTCCTTGTGCAGTCCACGGTTACGGTGCCTTCCTACTCAGCATCTTGGATTGATACTACGCTCTGACTATCTCATGTGAGAAGGCACTGGAGCTTCTTAGGAAACGTCCAGGAAGCTCCAGAAGCACTTTGTCTTAAATCAGCCACCTTCCAGTGTTCAACCCATTGACAAAAATGGTGTCCAGGACCTGGATAACATTTCCTTCTCTAAACAGGGTTCCTAACGTCATGCCCTGCCCCCCACCTGCCACAGAACTTTTTTGATAGGTTCCTTTAATTTTTCTCAACTCTCTCACGGTACACTCTCAATAGATAGCCAATTCAGAATAAAGCTAAATACAGATAAATTGAGCTTTCTAGTTTGGCTCTGTTTACGTAAACTCTCCTTAGAAAGAACTGAAGGAAAGATTCTCTTTCTGTCAGAACTGTTCTTTATGCCCCTTTCCCTTCGTTAATGCTCTCAGATCCTTAGCATCTGATAGCCCCGCTTTCTGTTTCTCTGTGTAGCTTTTCATCCAGGCCTTTATGTGTCCTTCATTGCTACTGACTCTCTCTAAAGTGGTGTGGGGGAGCAGGGGTTGACCCACTGCTAAAATTTTTAAATTCTGAATAGGTATTATGTACACTTAGTAAAAGATGCACACAGTGCAAAAATATGTAAAAATGTTCCTCCCATCCATATAATATATAAATTTCCAGAGAGAAAAAAAGGTAAAATATGTATAGTATTTTTCTGAAATCTCATGCATGCCACACTTTGTCACCCACCACCTTTATAGGTCTGAACCTCTTTGTATTCATTTTCTTCCTGTCAGCATTGAAAGTCTCCCTCCAGCTCTGCATGGACACTGGCTTCTTCCATCGCGTGCCCTATGTACTCTCAGAAGAACACATCACACTGACTTCCAAAACTTGCTGGCCATCCTGAGCCACATCTCTACCTAACTCTCCACCCACAGTCTCATAGCCGTCTTATCTTTCAGAAGTTTTTTGAAATTTCCTAAAGCCTGCTGTGTCGGCTGGGCTGTGCTCAGCGAGCACCCCACAGACTTTCTCTCCAGCTGCAGATCATTTCTGCATCATCAATCAAGTTCTTCTCTCATTTAGAATTAACTGCAGAGTGGCAATTCCCCTTCATCTTTCTTGACCTTTCTGAAAGATGATATTGGAGTAAAATGTGATAGGAATTTTTGGAGAATCTGCCTCCCCAGACCTTGATTTCTCATAGATGAACAGATGGCTGTGACGGGGCGTGGTATATTCCAAGTAACTCTGAGTTGATATTCAGCCTTTATATTTTCTTGTCCTTTCTTTCTTTTTTTTTTAAAACCAAGAATCAATCAAATTCAAGACTTTTCACTTGCCAGGCGGGTGTTGTACCACTGAGTTATAACTCCGGCTGAGTATACAGTCAGGGTCTCTAGCTGGTACTCTGCCTCATACTATTGTATGACTTTAAGAAAGTTATTTAACATGTCTGATCCTATTTTTGTATCTGGAATATTAAGTCAAAAGCATATCCTATCATTTTATAAGTCAAATGAAATAATTATATTAATGTAAGTGACATACAGTATATAACAAAATACTGATGTTATAAGCTATAAATATTTTAGTGAAGTTATTTCTGTTACCCTTCTAATAACATTAATAAAGCATGATAAATTATTTAGAAATATAAGAAACTTATGAAGCAGAATGTAATTGAAAAGAGAATAAGGAAAAAAAGAAACACCACTAGATAAAGTTTGATTCCTTATGCAAAGTCAGTTAATAAACTCTTGAGTTAGGCCAGGCAGATACCTCAGTAGATTAAAGCACCTGCTAAGGCAGATGCAGGGACTGGGGGGGTCCCGTTCTTGGCCTGCTACACTGAGATAGCGATTGAGACTGGGCATGGTGGCTCTCACCTGTAATCCCAGCGCTTGGGAGGCTGAAAAACAGGAAGGATCACTACAGGTCCAATCTGTGTAGTAAACCCCTGTAGACCCTGTGCTAAATACATTAAAAAATAAATCAATTCTACAGTTGATAAATAAATAATAGAATAAATTTTGTTTAGAGATAAAGAGAACCAAAAAGTTAGGAACATAAATCAGTAGAAATTGATTATCTGTGATATGCAAGATGGACCATGGGAAAGACTAGCATTTTTGTTTAGTTGCTCCATATAATATATATATGGTGTGTGTTGTATTATACATTGTATATCTATTGTATTGGGTATATATATATTATACTATATATATATATAGTATATATATATTGCTCTAATTTTTTAAAAGTCAATTTCAGTGTTTTATAATGCTCCAATACTGCAGTCAATATGTTTTTCAAAAGATCACAAAAAGCAGAAAAAGAAAAAAACTAAGACTCAAGATCACTGAATCCTAACAGTATGAAAAGCACGAGTTACCAACCATGTTTCAAAAATTAGTCATTAAGGAAACCAAACTGGGGCAGGGAAGATGACTCAGTAGAATAAGCGCCTGCCTGCAAAGTGCAAGAACCTGAGTTCAATCCCCAGTTCCAGCAAAAAAAAAGAAAGAAAGAAAGAAAGAAAGAAAGAAAGAAAGAAAGAAAGAAAGAAAGAAAGAAAGAAAAGAAACCAAACTGGACTTGCATAGTCTATGAAATTTGTGGTTGACTGACTACAAAATAAAACAACAAACAAAAACCTCCCTTGCTGGTACCCTTTGCAACATAACTTTGCAGCTATTTTCGTTAAGCAGTAGAATCCTTTCCCCAGTCTTTGAAGCTGTGGGGAATTAGCATGTGGTGGAATATATAGTGCAGTCTGCCAATAACCAGTAATGCACCTTTGCCAGCCTGTGCAGCACAAGCTGTAACATACCTCTGCTCTACTTTGGAACCCAGCTACCCTGAGAGCAAGCACAGAATAGACTACTGGTCATGAGACACCATTAATAAGGAAGTTGAGTCATCTGGGGTAAGACCAAACTCAAATAGCTAGTTCCCAGTGAAACTACCTACTAACCACGTATCCTTGGGAGAGTACAGTCACCACCAGAGAGCAGGCCCATCTACGACATAGGCATGAGCAAGATGTAAGTGCAGTGTTTCTGTCCCTGAGCCTGTGTGACAGCACTATGGTGGTGACAGAGAGGTAACACAGAGTTCTAGCTCAGAAAGTCTCTAGGTAAAATATACCCATAACAGATAGCTATGACAGGTTGCCAGCCCTTCTGTATTGATTTACTGCAAGCTTTTGAGAGATGTAGATTGATGTTTCCCTTGTCCCACTGGTGGGAGGCCCAACATGGAAAGCAATATGAAGAGAACTGGACACAGTTGTCCAGAGCAAAATTTTATCCATGGATGTGCCACTAGAGAAGAGGGCCTTGGACAAATTATTATCCGAACCAGTTTTTCCCAAATCTGGATATGGAATAAAAGCAATGAGGGTGCTCTTTGTTGTTGCTGCTTTCGTTCCTAATCTAAATTTCCAGTAGAATGACAACTGTACCAGAAAAAGCTTTTAAAAGTTGATTGCCTATAAAATTTGGCATTTCAGAGCCTTGGTTTTCTCATTTATGTTATTTCATTGGCCCATTCCAGATAAATTTCTTTGTTATTAGTCTGTTCTTTGATAAGTTATTCATAAGAATAAATTTACTTAGAAAGTAAGTAGCTCATTACCATGTACAAATGACCTTATGCAACAGTGAATTTATCACCCCCATATGAAAAGTTCTTCATATTTTCTGAGTAAGATGATATTTACATGCATAGTAAACAGTGGGGAGGGGGGATTCTAAGATTTCCAGCTCCTGCATGTGCATACATCTCTGAGTATTCAGTGAAACTGAGTTACTAGTGTAAAAGCACATTGTTGATGCACATAAGGTTCTCAGTCAGTTGACTTTCACATAAAGAAAGTGTCTTCAGCGATTCTTCCAACATCAGGTGAGCTCCTAAGAGTAACCAGGATTTCCCCTGCTCCTTGTCCTCCAAAAACATTCAAAGCATGAGAGGCATTGGACAACAGGGAGATGCTCTATGATTGGTTTTCAATTTGGAAGGAGCAAAACAGCAAGGAATGTAGGTAGCTCCTAAGAGTGGAGAGCACAAAGAGATGTCACTTCAGCCCTGTATTCAGGAGCCGAGTCCTGCCATACCCACCACTGCTTCAGATGAGGACATGGCTAAACCAGTACTTTGCTTTTAGCCTCATAAGGCCAAGAACTGACAGTGCAGCTGAGCCATGGCCAGACTTGGGACCTATGACACTATGAATAAATGTTTGTTTTTTGCAAGTTTGTTAATATTTGTCATCCAACATTATAAACTAACACACTGATGTAGAGTTCTGTGTTTAACTTTCAGAATTTAGAGAACAATCTTTCCTAGATTCAATGCTATAATTGAGCACAGAGCTGTATTAGTGGTGTTTCTGTTGCTATGATAAAATACTTGAGGTAAACAACTTAAAGAAGAAAGGTTTATTTTGGCTCAGAGCCTATTGTCATTTGACTGCATTGCTCTGGGCCTCCAGCAGAGCAGAGCACCACAGCAGGAAGCATGTACTGGCTGACAATCGGAAAGGGCAGGATCTCAGTGTTCCCTTCAAAAGTCACCCCTAATGACATAACCTCCTACTGCAACCCACATCATGAAGGTCCCAGTAGCCCCTCATTTCTGGCTTCTAAGCCTTCAACATATGCCCTTTAGGAAAAGATTAGAATCCAAATCATACACCTGCGGTTGTACCTCAGCGGAAGTGTTTGCCTAGTATCCAAAAAAACTGTTAAAAAGAGAAATGTGCTCAAAGCATAAGAATGCCCTGGCACTGCATGCCATGCCGGCCCTGCCCCAGAGCACGCTGACAGAGCACGGGCACGGTGATGCACGCCAGTAATCCCGGCACTGGGGAGGCAGAAATCAGGAGGATCACTAAGAGTTGGAGCTGTGTAGTGAGTCCTTGCGCGTTCACACACACACACACACACACACACACACACACACACACACACAGCCTAAGAATGACCCAAAGCAATAGATATTCTTAATGAGCTATCTTACCTTGAAGAAACCCATGTCAAAACAGCTCAATAGCACATCAAACAACACAGAGGTGAAAGCAAACGCATAGCTGAAATTTTCACGGTGGTTAGTGTATTTTTAATGCACTGTGAAGAATCTCTCCTACCTGTCATAAAAATGAGTGAGTTTTAGCTATATCTAGCAAACAACGAAGGATGGTATTCAGAAACCGCTGAGTTCTGGCACATTTCTAAATGACATTATTAGTATCTTACATGTTTAATTGTTGACACCTCTGAAATATCCATCAATCCTACAATTTATTCTTTGGTACTCCTGCTTTGTAGGTAATTCTAAATTAATATTCTGCCAGAAATCAGAGCTCTGAAAGCAGAAAAAGAAAAAGAGAAAGAATCCTATTCAGTTTGCCTTGTAAACTACTCTGAGTAATCTTTAAAACGCCCTCGCTCTGAGATCCACGTTTGAAATGCCCGCAATTGTTTTCTTTTAACGACTGCTTCGGAGCCGATTTTATTCAAATAAAGAGACCACCCAGAGAGCCCATGACGTCTCAGCGGCAGTCCCTTATCTACAGCAGGTGTTGACTGCCACCTCCAGGGCTGCCTGAGAGCTGTGCTCAAAAAGAAGAAACGGGTCCGCGCTTCCACTCAGGGCCGCTAAAATCTCTTCACAAAAGAAACAAGCCAGGGGTCAGCCAAGGATGCCACCCACATGCTACAGGCCACTAAGACCTGTGGCTGTCTGCCTGTGGCATCCCAACGAGAGGGATACACAGTCCACTGAAGAGGCCATGAATGAGGTCGGAGCCAAGCAGCAGCTGAGGCAGAGTGGGGAAGAGCTGCCACCTACCTCTTAGGAACCCCAGCCAGCTCCCTTTGACCTCTTGGGGCAGGGCGAGGGGTAGGGAGGGAGAAGACTGCTGGCTGCTATTAGGACCCATCCTGGAGCCCCACTCTTCTGCCAACTGTCACTCAGGCTGGGGGAAAGTAAGTGTTCGTCACTGTTGGAGCTTGGATATGTATGTGTGTGTGTGATTTGTGTGTGTGTGTGTGTGTGTGTGTGTGTGTGTGTGTGTGTGTGTGTGTGTGCAAAAGAAGGTGAACACACACACATTTCATCTGTATTGTTCTCCGTTCTTCTTGGAACTTTCTTTACCATGGGGGCTGGGCTGCTTTACATTCAATAAACACTGTTTGACCCAAAAGAAAAAAGAAACAGAGAAAGCTGTAAATAGTTGAGAACTAAAAAAAAAAAAAAAGCATGCATTTGGTTATTGTACTAGAAATCTGGTTTATAAAACATTTATATATATGGTCGTAGAAACTGGAAACCAAAAATATCAGGACACATTATGTTAATTTTAAACACTCTTGTACTGTTCTACGCAGTGATTCTTCCACGCTCCCGCTCAGTTCCAGCCACAGCCTGTAGTGACTTCTGTCCTTCACATATCAATGATGCTGCCCAGGCTCAGGCAACTCTTCTGGAGCCGGTTGGTGACAGAAATGCACCGGAAACAATTATGGCTGCTCAGTAAAATAAAGTTTATTTTTATCCTATGAATAAGTAGTTGATACTAGTAGAAGGTTTAAATATGGGTGTAAAACTAGAGTAGGGGTAAACTGTTATTTTGTGGAAGTTCATGATAAAAATCAAATCTCCATAAATTTCTGTATTTTCTTAATATTTTAGAAAGTAATGATTTTTTTCTAAAATTGGAGAAAGCATTTAAGAAATGCATACTGCCAGGGAGATAACTCAGTAGTGCAAGGTCCTGAGTTCAATCCCCAATACTAAAAAAAGAAAAAAGAAAAAAAAAAGGTATACAGTATATACGCAGACTATATAGTATGTATTATAGTTTATTAACAGTATTCAGATAAAAGGCTAGAAAGATTACATCTACAGAATGTAAAAACAAAAGCAGTTTCTCTCTTGTGTAAAAGGAATCCTAGGTCTTCGTTTGTCTTCCTTTTAACCATCCAGCAGAAAAGTATAACCACAACATATAAAAAGTAAAGCCATATTAACATGCTGAGCTATAAAAGGCACAAGTAACAATTTCTGACACTGCCAGTTCCGCAGATAACCCACTACTATTATGGACTATTGGACTATACTGGATTATTTTGCTGAATTCACACACGTACAATATTTGAAAGGCAATAGAATATCCATCTCTGACAAAACTGAACAAAAAAAGGGGATATAAATGAAGTAGCATTTTGTAGAGAAAAAGATATATATATATATATATATATATATACAAAATAGGATAGATATACAGCTACTTTCTCTGAGATATCAATGATAAGATTTGTGCTGATAGTGTTTGGACAGGATATCATGTCTGTATCTTGTACTCTGAATAACACTGCGAAGACAACAATATGCAATGTATTAATTATTATAACTGTCCTATAGGAGAATCTGTATTGTAACATCCTGTAACTCAGTGGGGTCCCAAATTTACTAATCAAGGAGATTATGGAGCCACAGAGAAAAATGATCAACAATGTAGAGTGTGCCTAAGGGAATCACATGAAGAGAAAACTTTCTCTCAGGCTTTCACAGAGAGCAAATTGGTCAAGCAATGGCCATGACTCATCCACATAGCTGACACTAGCAAAGGATCTGCAAAACGTAGTACAGGGTTTCAGGGTAAATCCTGAGAGGATTTGACTGACCTTATCAGATACAAAACTTATATAGGTCTTGCTTTATCTTGGTCTTAACCATCCAGCAGGAAGGCATAAAAACGAAATATAAAAAGTAAAGTCATATCAATATTCTGAGCTGTAAAAGACTCAAGTCAACAACTTCTGACATTGCCAGTCCTACAGATAACCCACTACTATTACGGACTACTGAAATACATTGGAAAGGTTTGCTGAATTCATGCACCTACAATATTTAAATGATAATGGAAGACCCTTATCTCACAAAACTAAACAAAAAGGGATACAAATGAAGGACCATTTTGTATCTGTATATTCAAAATAGGATAGATATACAGCTACTTGCTCTTAATTCAATGAATAGAAAGACTTGTTCTAATAGTGTTTGTGGACAGGATATCATATCTGCACCTTATACTACGAATAACCACTATGAAAACAATAATATGTAATTTATTAAATATTGAAACTGTCCTGCTAATCAGTTTTAAAACTATCTCATTGCTATTTGTTTCTCAATAAAATTTTTAAAAATTACTGTAATTGTCCTAATAACCTGTTTTGAAACTGTCTCACTGCTATTTCTTTCTCAACAAAAATAAAGAAATAAAAAATAAGTAAAAGGAATCCTGTAATAACCTGAAAATAACAAATGCATATTCTTAAGGAATTCTGCTTATTTTAAAAAGTAATAATGGGTGTGAATAACCCCAGGCATCATAATCCCTCAGGGCCCCCTATATGCACAAGAACAAACTTCAGCTGAAAATTAGCAGAGAGCAGTGCTGTCAGGCAATGTTGCAAAAGAACATTTCGACACTTTTTAAAACTTTAGGTTTCTATTTTTAATGTGTTCTATTAAGTTTGAGAAGGTAAAAATCATTTAATTGCTTCTGAGCTTGTGAAAATTCCTTGGGCATTTGAAGCGATCTAACTTTAAAATAACTGTTGTCAGGTTGTTGGGTGTTGAGTGTGCACATAATTAGAAATGATTTGTTCTCATTGAACAGATCGCCTAGGATAAAGGTGCTGTACAGTGAGGGACGGTGGGTCTGACCCATGGATCATCTTGAACTGGGCTTATTTAAGCAGTAAAATCCAAATCACTTGATTTCATAATTTATGAGGCAAGAAAATCAGGTGAAATAAATATGTGAACACAAAGAGAATCTTTTATTTCACATTTTCCTTAAGTCCTGTCCCTCACTTCAGTCTTGACTCTAAGGTGTCAAGAAAGAAGGTTGATACCGCTGGCTTATCACTGTCGCCTGCTGCGACACCTAGCGGACACTGTTGAAAGGACACCCACTGGTCACTAGTGTGCAGCTCCGCAAGGGTGGAGTCCCAATGAAAAGACACCATCAGAGACAACGTGGGAAGGACACGCAGTGCTCACCAATGATGTTTCCTTTTGATTCCACAGAAACGATAATATTCTGGTTACATTAGTTAAATAACATGCATTCATTTCATCTGTTTTTCTTTTACCGTTTCCTATCACTACCAAAGCTTTTAAGGTTACCTCTGTGAATCATGCTCGGGGCTCGCACTACATTTCTATACACGGTCATTGTGTGGAAGCTGAGGTTTCATAGCATAGAAGAACATTTCTCAGCTCCCTGGGGGAAAGGCATGTAATCTAAGGTTAACATGTCATAGGCAGAATTTTTACCCGACTATCAATGATCCATGGCCCGAGGGTAGCAGAACCCGTGAACATGATGGTATATCATCGTGTATTAGGCAGTGTGACATAAATCATGATATGTCACCTCAAACATATTGAGAAGTGCTGACAAGATTAGGAAGGCACGCCTCCAGGTGTGTCCCTGGGGGTCTCCAGGCACCATGAATACCGAGGCCAGCAGAGCGGGGGAGGACTGCGCTGACTGTGGCTGGCACTATCCCCAGGCTCGCTCCTTCATGAGCAAAGGGGGAAGGAGGAGGAAGACGGCAAGGATGGAAAGCTCCACTCTGCGCAGGCAGGTACATCTTTTGCCACTGCATCACGCATGGATATTGCTTCAGCTTCTTCAGCTCCTGACACAGACTCACACAGGACTCTGCAGGGAGCTTCCAGTCTTTAGTCTTGGACTGGGGCTGAATCCTCCCTCCTTGATCTGTGGCTTTCCAGCTTCTCACACTGAGCTGCCATGGAATCTGTGTCCCTGCAGAGAGTACAGACAGACATTGTGGACTCTCCTGCCTCTGAGTGCCTAACAAGACATCGCCTTGCATAAAAATATGTACAAGGTGTGATCAAAGTATATGGTGATGTTGAAATTTTTTAATTTACTATAACAAGTAAAAAAACACATTACCACAAATTGCCCTCAAAATACCCTGCTTGGAATACACTCAGACCACAGCTCTGGCCACTTACTGAAACAGCTCTGGAAGTCTTTTGTGTGTCTGCAAGAAATGTAATTAAAAATATGGTGTGTACTGGAGCCAAAAACCCCTTAGTAGAAATCAGGCTCATAAAAACATTACAATATGTCCTTATCATCCACCCACAATATTTTATCCACTGTATCTCACTCTGCAACTTCTGGATCTTCCTCAAATTCAAAATGAACATTAAAAAGTAACGTTTTGAACTGGTCCAGAGCACTCAGGATACCACTAAAGACATTCGTGAAAGA
>PVKA01010697.1:19711-63704 GCA_004027165.1 Ctenomys sociabilis
TTTTTTTTTTTTTTTTTTTTTTTTTTTTTTTTTTTTTTTTTTTTTTTTTTTTGTCTTTTTGAGACAGGGTCTCACTATACAGTTCAGGCTGGCCTTAAGCTCACTTTGTAGCTCAGGCTGGTCTCGAACGCACAACAATCCTCCTGCCTCAGCCTCCCGAGTGCTGGGATTATAGGCATGCGCCACCACGCCCGGCTTGTAATCCATCTTTAAATGTAAATGTTCACCACATTTTTCTGTCTTACCTCATAATACACACACACACATACTTGTCCTATTGATTCTGTTTCTCTAGGAAACCCTGACCAATACACATGGCAAAGGTGAAAGGATTTTGTAGATGTAATTAAGATCTCTAACTCATTGGCATTGAGTTCATCAGAAAGAAGACTATGCTGGATGGAGTCTGGCCTGATCAGATAAGCCTTTAAAGGATTGGCTTTTCTTTTGGAGACAGGGCTTGCTGTGTAGCTCAGGGTGCCCTTGAACTCCCTCAGGCAGGCAGTCCTTCTGCCTTAGACTCTCAAGGGCCTGGATTACAGGTGTGCACCATGAGGCCAGCCGAGATAAGCCCTCACAAGAGCTCCAGAGGAGCAAGGCATACTCTGCCGTTGACCGAGAAGCAACTACCACACTGTAGAGACCGTCTTGCAGCAGAGAATAGAGGGTGGCCTGCAGGATCCAAGAGCCGAGTCCTTCAGCTCTAAGAAGCCCAATCTTGCTATTAACCAATGAGCTTAGCCAGGAAGCCAAACCTCACATGGGGCTGCAGCTCCATCCCACAGCTTCACTGCAGAATGTGAGGCCCTGAGCAAGGAATGCAGCTAAGCTGAGCCTGAACACAGCAACTGGGAGGCGATGTGCCCTTTATTGTTTTACACAACAAAAGACAACCAATACACTGTGACCTTCAGCTTTTTTTAACTTCACTTTTTTTATGCTGTGATTTCGCTAACTTCCCTGTTTTAATTTGTCATCAAAAACATATTCAACGATGAATACCACTAACTCTGTGATAGCATATAGTTCCCTATAACTTTAATATGGCATGTACTTTATCACAACATATATGATAGAAATAAATAAATGTAAGAAATTAAATACAGTCTAACATAAAGCTCTTAAGAGTTTTGCTATGTAAATTTAACAGTAATGTCTTTTATTTTGTGTTCTTCTTTGACAGACTTTACATATGTATGTTTGTACATCCATTTGTCTTAGTTTTGTGGTGCTTGGAAATAAACCCAAGGCCTTGTACATGCTAAGCTACACTGCACTCCTGAGCTCTACTACTGACCCAAAGACCACTGGAGTCTAACAATAAAGAGGAGAAAAATGAGTACAGTAAAAGGTAACTCTGGAAAAGGAAAGGTAGAACCAATCACTGTAACCTCATGAACTTACTGTGGGAGCTTTAATTAGTACTTCTAGTGAAAAGATCTAAAAATCTATCAGGGATCAGAAACTTTTCACTCTACTCCCTTGAATTTCTGGAGTTTACACCATGAGTCTAAATTCCAGGGTTCTCAGGTTGAAGACCAGCTTGAATAATGTTGCCCCATGAGCTGTGCCTTGTAGTTCTGCCAGTAATCTGAAAACAGTGGCTGCCCGCTAGCTCCTCTTTTCAGCCTACTTTTCATGAAACTCTCTCTTAGTCACTTTTGTCACTGGGAAAAAAATACCCAACACATACAGCTGAAGGAGAAGATCTTTATTGGGGCTCATGCTTCAGTCCACAGTTGGCTGCTCCCAGGCAGAGGCAGCATGGGGGAAGGGGCTTGTGGAGAGCAGCTGCTCCTGTCCCGCAGGCCAGGAGGGAGCTGAGAGCAAGAAGCACCTTTCCAGGTGGCTCCCCTAGTGGCCCACTACTTCTGACCTCGCCCAGCTCCTACCAGCATTGATAAACTCACCTTCGATGTGCATAGCATCCCTATAATTCGGTCACCTCCCAAAGCCCCACCTCTGAATACAAGAGGTTTTGTAGGAACACTATAGATCTAAACCCTAACAATCACCGTGATTGCTGTAAGCTCTAGGGCCTTTGCATGCCCAGCTTTCCTTTCCTGGAACACATTTTTCTTTTCCAAAATTTAATTTCTATGAACCTATCTCATTTCTGTTGTTGGCTTCCAGTGCTGACTTTTGCAGTGAAGCCTTGTCCTATTGAGTGGTGCTGAGTAGAAAGACAAGTGTAGCAACGTGCCTCGGCATTTTGTGATGTGTTACCTATGTAGATCTCACTGGAGTCAGTGAGAAATGTGAGAGACTTGTCATACTCAAATAGTTCTCAAATGCACAGTATTGGATATATACCTGTATATAAATATTCAAATAACTTCTACCTCTGTTTCTTCCTGACCCTCCTTTGGAATTCTGTGAGAGCTGCTTCCAGCCTCCTCTCATTTGCATGATACTATAGTACAGGGAGTCATCTGTTCCTTTCTGGTTATATTTCTGAGTCTGCTCATGTTATATGGTTTTTCACTATTCTTGGATCTCTGACTTCTGATTCTTGAAAAAGCCCTCTTTTTCTTAGATATACATTTTCAAAGTACCATTGTAGAACCTGCTTTTATGTACTATTACATTTCTTGTCATCCTAAGGCCACAGCTAGTTGTTCTTGGAAACAGTTTCAGAACACATCTCTGACTTCTGCTGCAGAACACAACTGCGGCACAGATGAGCACTTCACATCTCACATATATGTGAACCTAACAGAGGCCAGGCCACACTTAGGCTAGCAGCCTTAATCTCAGTCGGGCAATAAAAAAAGTACTACATAAACAGAGTACGCTAACTCTGCTCCGTTAAATCTCATTGAGTTCACTTAAAATATTGTAAACAAACCTGCTTTAATCAATAGGGTCTTAGCTACTTTTCTCATTGCTGAGCCAAAATACCTGACATCCAAAGCTGAGTGGAGGAAGGTTGATTTCTATGACTCTGTTCCCAGAAATCTGTAGAGGTTTGGTCCATCCAGTACAGCCCTAAGGCACTTCAGTTCTAGTTTACCAGCCAGCATTTCTGAATCATTCCAAGCTTTCCACAAGCCATTTCATTTCTAAAGGCTCCTGGACCACATGGTCTGGTCTAACTATAGCAATGACCTCACTCCTGGTACCAAATACTGTCTTAGTTACTTTACCATTATTGCTGACATACAACACCTTTACACCCCAGATTAAAAGGTGAAAGGCTTATTTAGTTCACAAATTGCAGAGGTTTCAGTTTATAATCAGCTGACTCCAGTGCAGAATGCCACATGGGCAGAGAAGAAACTGTTCATGGTAGCAGAAAACAGCAAAAGCACCAAGGGAGGGGGGGCAAGTTTCTTTCTGTCCTTTATATTGCATGCAAGCTACTCCCCCTAGGGCAGGTGTAGCACTCACTCTCTTAATCCCAGCATTGGATCATGAGTCAATTACAAACTCTAGATTTGGCCACTTCTGAAAATCCTGCCTCATATGGCTACATGAGGCCTTGGAGAGACATCTAGACACAAAGCTTCACAAATAGTAAACTTCCTTCCCTCTGTGATAAGATGGTCATTTAGTTAGCTGGGCTGCACTGCAATGCGGTCCTGAGGTAAATAGAGAGGTTGGGAAGGAGAGGAAGGAGCACAGTTTCCTGTCCCCTCTCCTCACAATCTTCTACACCTTCAACCCATTATCTAAACTTTCAGGGCCAGAACTTTGGCAAGCATTTAAGATGACTTTCCTATAGATGTATTTGGCATTCTAAGATTATACAAGAAGGAGAGAAGGAGAAGAAATAAAAAGAAAACTATAGGCTATAAGGAAGGAGCAAAACATGATTAAAACTATGCTATTATTTTCTATACTAAGGTCATGAATGTCCTTGAGGTGTTTTTGGTTAGCTTTTCTTCTCACTAGTGGTGATATTTATTTTGATAATTATAATGTAGAAAGTTTTCTAGGTGAACATTTATGACTCCTGCATTTATCTGAGTTATCATCTCTGTATGCACTTAGCTATTGTCTAAAGCCTGTCTCATCCAACTTTATTGGCAATTCCAGCCTATTTGCCAACAACTTAAGAAGCACTTATTTTAAACTGAAATACACCCCAATCCTTAGATGAAATCATGCCTCAGGTTCATAAAGCCAAATCAATAGAATCATTCAAATCCAAGGTTAACTCTTATCTTGGAACCAAGCTCATTCATATTGATTAAATTTTTATTTTTGCCCTATTATAAAGAACAAAAGGACCTTGGAAGTATTGTAGGAATAAAAGTGCCATAAATATTCCAGTTATAGCCCTTTGAAATACAAATTAATTCCTGGAATTTTTATTTCCAATTCCACTCTAAGTATAATAGTACATCTGCTTGTATATAAGAGATTTTTCCCAGGTGATGGAACCTTTTTCAAGCATCAACAATTATTAGCGTTTTTTTTTTTAATTGAGAAAAGCAGAGAAGTGGGAATAAATCAAATATACTGTACATAAAGAGTCACAACCGGCTTTTATGAAATTAGAGAAGAAAATAATCATGAGTACTTATCTCTAAAAATTAACCTGCTTTACAGAATTTTAATTTACAAAAATTGGTACTGCAAAAGTACCTGATACTTTTATCCTCCCTGTTCATTCTTTATAGAAATTTTGATACCTGTTTTTTAATTTTCTCCATAGTGACAACAACAAATACACAGGTTATTTTACAAATAAAACATTTACAAAGTTAACCTAACATGTTCCAGTAAAGAAAGAATTGGGGCTCAAGCATGCAATGTCTTCTCTTTCCTGAGTTCCTCAACTGCTGGTCAACCCTGTGAGCTCCAGGTTTGCCAGCCCCTAAAACTAAACAAGCTAATGTGAATTAGCTACCTCGCTTCTCAGGACAGCCTGCTAACAGGACACCTACTCATGTACCGCATCCAGGTTTGGTTTTCACAGATCCATCCTGTCATTCAAGGGTAGAATGCATTACAGAAAGAACCTGTGTATGGATGGAACATATTCAGACCTTTTGTTTTCTTTCATTATTCTCCAGACAAGGATGTCCAGAGGTTGCATGCAAATACAATGCCATTTTATGTAAGGACTTAAATACACTGGAGTTTGATCCCTGAGGGAAGCTCCAAAAGTCAATGTCCTTGGACACTGAGAGCTGACTGCCCAGCCTCTGCCACTGAGACTTCGTGGACTAGAAATGTCTAATTCCTTTATTTCTTTTAAAGTAAGTTACGAACTCTGAGTGCCCATCATAGGAACCAATGGAAATTCTACTTCATTCCTCAGAGTACACAGGCATCCTCCTCCTCTTTAACATTTTCTCCCTTGATACCTTATTGAAGGCCACTCTGACCTTAAATGAAGACAGCTTTGCTCGTTCTATGCCAAACCAGAGTGGGAGGATTTCTGTTAGTTCTGGGAGCCTCATGGCCCTGGCACCAATCTTTCTAAGACAACGTAGCAAACCCAGCCACACCTATTCTGGGTGCCTGGGTTGCTCCCAGGAATGAGCTAGATACCACCACCAGGGAGAGGGAGTTCAGGAATTGGAGTGGGACATAGGGAGCCCTTGCATTTAAATTTTATTTTGAGGCAAGTTCCCTCTAAATTGCCCAGGCTGACCTCTAATCTTCAGCCCTCTTGTGTCAGTCTCCCACTAGCTAGGATTACAGGTGTGTGCCGCTATGGCTACTCACTAATTTCCTTAAGATTCATGGACATCTAGTCTCAGTCTTGCAGAATTTATTTTCCATCACTCATGCCCATCAAAAGAATTCAGGTCCACTTTACCCTGATTATTCTTCAGAAGCTTAAATCTTCCCCTAAAAACAGCCAAAGGCAACCTAGTTGCAAGCAACATCTACTTTCCTACAAATTTCTCCAGAGATGAGAGAAAACAAAGGATAAGCTTTCTGCAAGTATTAGAACAGAGATAAAAGTGTAATCAGAGTAAAATTCAAACTACTGTGTCAAAAACCATCATATTCAGTGACATGTTAATAAATGTTAGCCAACAAGTGGTCTAGAGGGTAGGGGTGGGGGAAAGAACTGACCTTTTGAATAACAATAGAATATCCATCGCTGACAAAACTAAACAAAAAAGGGGAATATAAATGAAGGACCATTTTGTAGTGAAAAAATACATATCTATGTATCTGTATATACAAAAGTTAGGATAGATATACAGCTACTTTCTCTTAGTTCAATGAGAAAAAAGATTTGCACCAATAGTGTTTAGACAAGATATCATGTCTGCATCTTGTACTATCAATAACTACAAGGACAACAATATGCAATGTATTAACTATTGTAACTGTGCTACTAACCTGTTTTGAAACTGACTCATTGCTATTTCTCAATAAAATTAATTTTAAAAAATAAAAAAGAAAGAACTGACCTTCGTAGGATCTGCCTTCCCATCACAGCTTGTCCCCTGCTGGTTTACTTCAAGCTCTCCCACCAGGAGACAGGTGGTGACAACAGTAAACACACAGTTGCAAAGATATGCACAGCAGCAGCACATAATTACGTACTATTTCTGCAGTTCATATAAAGAAAACACAACCTCAAGAACATGGATCAAGCTGCAAGCTTATTGCCTTGTTTATAATGTAAATTATTTTATTCTAAGCTTACATAATTTAGTTTTCAAGAATGACTATGTTTAACAACTGGCTCACAAAATTCCTGCTAATTTATCAAACCACTTTTACAAAGCAATGTTAGCCACAAGATATGTCAAGGTCAAATGGCTCACTGCGCTACACCCCTATAATCCTACCACACAGGCCTGATGCTAATGGGAAGCTTTTGCCATCATTTATATATTGGTGCCCACAAAATTGACGCTGGAGTTTAAAGCTCAGATATGGCATAAATGCCTGCACTTTTTAGAAGTGATTCAGTCATGAGGGATCATCCTTCATGAATGTGATCACTGATCTCACAAAGGAAGCTGCAGAGGTCTGCCCAGCTCTTTCATCTCTTTCATGATGTGAGGACACAGAATTCACCCCTCTTCTCCAGCCTGATGTGGACACAGTCACAAGACGCCATCTTGAAACACAGAGTGAGCCCTTGCCAGAGACCAAATGTGCTAGCTGGACCTTGAATTTCCCAGCCTCTAGAACTGTGAGAAATAAAGTTCTATTTTATAAATTACCCTGGCTGTGGCATTTTGGTATAATGGTAGACACGAGCTATAGTGCTGTCATGGAACTTGAGAGTCTGCCAACAAAGTCAACAACCCCTCATACATATCAAGTATTTTTCTTAGATTTATTTATTTGTTACAGGGTCTCATTATGCAGTTCATAGTGATCCTCCTATCTCAGCCTCCCCAGTGCTGGGATTCCAGGCATGTGCCACCATTCCCAGTTTCAGTGGCTGGCACAGTGCAGAGACAGCAAGCACGTGGTACCAGGGATTGAACCTGGGTCCTTGCACTTGCCAGGCAGGTGCTTAGACCACCAAGCTATCTTCCCAGCCCCCCATGTTGAGTATTTTTGTTGTTTTGGTTTGTGGATATTTCACCTCACTGAGACAGAAACCTGGGCTGTAGAACTGAGGACACCCTAGTCCCCGTCAGATCTGCTCTGCAGCAGCCTCTCTCTGGTCTGGTCTATGAAGCCAAAGAACTTTAATTTAGGACGTATAAACTCTCAGTATTTACTACATTACAATTATATATTTTGACATTTTTGTTTACTTCATAATACTAACAAATTATAAACATGAATACCATATGTTGTGGAAAAATATTTTTAGAACAAAAACACCAATGAAAGGAGTAGCACTGCTCTGTATCTGTCTTCCGATCTCTTTAGTGTCTGTCTTAAAAAAAGCCATTTCATGGTAATCATATCTGTCTGTATATTCAGGCTATGCTTTTGCTAGCCTGAAATGGTGGTACATGCCTGTCCTTCTGGCTACGGAGAGCAGCTCAGGCAGGAGGATCACTTGAGGCCTTGAGCTCTCAGACACCCTAGGAAAGAGTGAGAACCTGCCTCAAAAATTGAAGTTATTTTCATTGAACGTATTGATAGAAAATGTTAGAAAGTGTATTTTAAAATCATGTCATATAATGGCAAAGGGGCATTCTTTGACAATAAATCAAAATTCAGCAAATTGTGTGAAGGGAGCAGCTGGAGCTGGAAATTGATCATGTGTGAGGGGTGAGACGAGACCTCCGAGAACTGAGAGCCCTTGAGGCAAGCCGAGTGACCAAAGTGCTTCAGTCCAGGGGACACCAAGCCCAAGACAACCCAAGCAATCAGCTGCCAGTCAAGGCTGTGTTGCATGATGCTGACTTTGTCAAATGCATAAACACTCCTATGGTGGTCAAGCAGTTTCCTTCCCACCTATCTGGAGAGAGCAGGCTCCAACTGACCTCAGCTTCTGTCTTTATCCTCCTCCTCTCACCCCTGGGACTTCAAGAACCACGTGGGACATGGTAATTGTGGCTTTTAAAAGATTAATTGCAATGTATGCTCTGAGACTATAACAATAAATGTTCATAATATTACAGTAAAATCCATTAGCTTACTTTTAACTTTGAAAGGATCTCTGAGCTCACATAATTTTATAACCTCATGCATCTCTTTAAAACAAGTATCATCCCAATGTGTCATGCAGCTGTTCCAAATGAATATTATAAAATAGTTTTAAAATCATGTTTATTAATATCACCACTCGGGTCTATGGAAAAGCTTTTAGTCTTCGTGCAGCTGTGAAGCTCATAGCAACAAATATAAGTTTGGACAACTTGTAAATTTTGCTTGAAAAATCACATTTTATCATTGGCAATGAGTAATGTCAGCAGTTTTTCATGTAGTGTTAATCTTACTTAGCACTTTGTTCAAGAAAATGTTTGCTGAATACCCAAGCCTGAATAATCACAGTTCATATGTCACAATTTCAAGTAAGAGGGGCAGAGGGATAGCTTAGTAGCATAAGTGCCTGCCTGGCAAGTTCAAGGTCCCAATTTCCATTCCAGGTACCAAAGAAAAATTTTTTTAATTTAAGTAATAATTCTGTTCCACAAGGAAAGCAATTAGTTCAGCTCCCACTTACACAAATGCTTTTCCTTGAGACAAATATTTTCTTGAATATGAAGCAAAAGACCTTCATGAATATTTCCCACCTTGTCATATAGAATGCTGAAAACATCATTTATCTAGGAGGAAATCGGGAAGAGGTAGATGAAACAAATTTCTCTAATCCAAGATTGATTGTACTAATAGAAAAAAGTGAATCAAGTAGAATCAAAGGAAATGAATAAAAGTAATGCTAGGGAAATGGCCTAGTGGAATAAGCGCTTCCCTGGCAAGTGCAAGGGCCTGAGTTCGATCCAAAAAAATAAAAAATAAAAGTAATGCTAACAGTAATATAAGTAAGGTTTACTGACTATTTGCCACATATTAAGCATTTTTAGATTTGTAACGTGGTTTTCTAGTTTTAAACAACATATTCAAAGCCTGAATATATTGACAGGAAAAGAGGAAGAGACAAAATTCTAATACACAGATATTATAAAATTTCTATCTCTTAATACACAGATATTATAAAATTTCTCCTCCCCAGCCCCGATATTATAAAATTTCTATCTCTTGCCTTGCTACTTACCTTTTCTTCTATCTCTCCTATTTCCACTGCAGTCTCTGGAATCTTGTATTACATAGAATGTCAGGCACAAGGCAAAAGATTATACTAAATCCATCATTTTATTCCAGATTAATGCATAAAAACAAAAAAATACATTCTTCTGTAATAGAAGAGAATTTGAAGCAGTCCACATATTAGCCTGAAAATTCATTATTTATCATTACATACTGTATGGTAGACACTCCCTAAGATTACCCTCAGTAATCTTGGATCCCTCTCCAGTGTCCATGCCCTGTATGTTCCTCTTCAGTGTGGACTTGACTTAGTGGCTAGCTTTTAAACAAACAGAACAGGACAAAATTTGCAGGATGTCATTCCCAAGATTATGCTATAAAAAGATCCTGGTGTCCAATTTGCTTGCCTTCTCGTTCCTCTCATTTGCTCTAGGTGACAGCATCCAGCCACCACATTGTAACTTTCCATGGTGAGACCCATCCCCGGCTAAGGCAGGTTTCCACCCTAGAGCTTCTCTCACACTTCATCCAACAGTCCATGGGTCCTGAATCCTAGTCTCTGCGGTGTGTACGGGAGTAGATGTTCCCCTAGTAAGCCTCCAGTAGGTTCACATATTGGCAACCCCTTGAAGCAGCCACCCACCTCGATTACCCAACCCCAGATTTCTGAGAGGAAGAATAGATAAGGTGACAGGTGCAAAGAAGCAGGAGAATGGGGCTCCTGAGCTTGGAGGAAATCAGTCTGATGAGGAAGGTAAGTAGGTCATAGATAGTACATAATATCTAATGGAGAGAGATGATGTAGGACTATTTAAAAACCTGTTATCTAATAGAGTTTGAGTAACTGCCATTGGAGCTAGAACATAAAGTTTGAGCACATTAAGATCTGGCAGTAGTACTGATTCTATTGGAAGTGCTACAGAGGAGTCTCCCCACAATCACCCAACTGCTTTATGTGTAGTCATCAAAGAAGCCATGAGATAGCTTGAGGTATCTTTGGAAGAAAAAGCAGCACATGAAGAAACCAAAGCCTGAACTTCCATGTAGACACAATAAGGAAAGACAGTGTTTAACAGATGTCATGAAAAAATACAGAGGCAGGAACTGTCTTGAGGGATCTTGTCTTGGAAAAAGCTTGTGGCACCCAAAAATGTTTAAATCAGGAAATGCTTAAACCACTTGATACAGATGAGTGGCCATACAATGAAAGAGGAAAAGTACTCCTTGCTATCATTGTGAATAGTGAACTAGAGTTTCTACATAGTAAAAATATTTTCAGTATTTAGTATCTACAATCAGCAAAACTGGCTACTGAATTTATTTAAAATAGGATTATCTAAAAATAAGCTTTATGAGTGTGTGTGTGTGTGTGTGTGTGTGTGTGTGTGTAATTTTTAAATTTATTTGAAACCAAAGAGTGAAAATGTTAGCAGTTATAATTTGGTGACAATTTTTTAAAAAGCAATTTCACTAAGGTAAATAAAAGCACAGTACCTGGAACACACTCCATAAATATTGGTAGAACTGAAGGCCAAACATGAGGAAAATCTAAGCTACTGAATAACTTGAATGCCTGGAATTTAAAGTAAAAAAAAAAAAAAAAGGATCTTGGCTTTTCTGCAGCATAGGTGACCCTTGACAATAAATACAAACTTCAGTTTTCTTCTTTAAAACATAGAAATTTTAATAGTTGTACCTTCAAAACTTGATGTACTTTTTAGCTTTTATTCAGTAAAACATGTGGAAGTGCCTGGAAACATTTAAATGACTACATAATTCTTTTAGCTGTCCTAGAAGGGCTAACACAACACGGTCACTATACCTATTTTTTTCACATTACAATTTTAAAGCTTTCTATTTAAATAACAAAATAAAAAGTATGTTTTGGTTTTCAGCCCTGACATATGTAGTGAAACAAGAATTTTACATTGCCTTGGCATGTAAAGGTTAGAAAAATTTTTACGATTTTTTTAACCTAAAATGTATTCCCTTTGGAAAGTCTGTTGCATTTCCCGAGGAAATAAACAATTTGATCAAAGCAGTGAAATTCGGTTTATACTGTTTACGCCACCATCCTTACACAATGGCTTTGCACACTTGTGTGTGCCCATGTGCCTCATGGTGGGAGCGTAACACCATGTGCTGAAGGATCCCGTTTGCTGGTGCATTGCACAGCTATGCTTGGCATTGGACTTAATATATAACAATTCTCCCCCCTCAGTTTACTTGAAAATTCACTATAATTCATTAAAAGAAAAGCTGCCATGGAAGCTCGAGTAATAAATTAACTCATGAGCCATTCATCTTCTATAATAAACAGAAGTCAGAAAGCGCAACTCGGATCCAGCACTCCTAATGCGTTCAGCGGTGAGTCAACATGCATGTCCTTCACCCTCATCTGGGTGTCAATGAAGCAAAGGAAAGTGTTCCTCTAGTAGAAATGGGCATACTCCAAAAAAACAAAACTCTTTTCCCCCAAGAATGTACAGGAAGAAGATTATCAAATACATTGAAAACACCGATTAGCACGATGTTCTCTAGCAGTTCTCCAAGGCTCCCCTCTTGCAGATTATCAAATAACTTACAGACATATTTGATACTAGCACAGATGTTTACATTTCACTTCCTGGAAGCTGTTTTAATTATGAGTCCTCCGGGGCCCTCTTATCATCCTGCTTTGTTCACTGTCCTGGAGAGATCTCAGCTACCCCTATAGATGAATCTAAAATAATTTCTAGCCCTGACCCCTCTCTCCAAACTCATGTTCATATTTTCAACCATCTTTTACTCTCCACCTAGAAAGTTAACCAAGAATTAAATTGTCTTCCACATTCCCTTGTTCTCAATTCGTCTCTTTAATCCTGTTACAAATAGTCATTCTCCTTGTCACCCCTCAGATACTCTGATAGCAATTTATCTCTGGTATTTACACCCCTGGGTAACACTCCCCCTCCTCTACATCACCACCTGAATGCAGGCTGTTACTCCTCTCCAAGTGTACTGCAGCAGCATGTAATTGATTTATCTGTGTCTCATCTCTCCCCCTTTTAATTTACCTTTTGTAAGATTTATCTTTGCTAAAACATTTCTGAGATCCTATCTCTATAAAAATGTTGAGTAGTTCACTAGTAATCTCAGTGTAAAAATCTATGCTCCTTAAAATTATATAGTGGACCCTTAAAATTGGACTCTGTGATATATTCTGAACACCAGCTTGGAGCTCTTTAGCCTCAGAAGCATCATCAATTAATTTTATCCAACTCTGAAATCTTAACATTTAGTAATGACCACACATTCCCATTATTTCTGGAAAATTCTCCAGATGAAGCTGAGTGCTCATAACACCCAGGCACCGAGGTTTTATTAATTTATTTCCAGCAGATAAGAAAAATACCAAGTAGTAAGTACATTCCTAAACAGCAAACGGGAAGAATTCTCAACTCTTACCTTAGTTCTCAACCACCATCCATATTTAAACACATTTATCGAACTCTAAAAGACAGAGGCTGTATTAGCTACTATTAATGGGGTGGTAAGCAAGACATTTAAGGGCCAATTAAGAAATATACAAAACACCAAGTAATTACAGATTATGAAGGGTCTCTAAAGAAATCACAAGAGCACTGAGATCCAGATGAACTGGGCTGGAGGGTAAAGGATCTCTACAGTGGAAAGGGGTGGCCACTGGGAGGAACTCGACTTTTGAGCAGGGACCTGTAACAGGACACTTGTTGCAGAAGTTAAGTGTCAGAAACTGAATGCCCAGTATTATTTAACCCAGTTCTGAATGAGTAGCTGCATTTTTAAAGGCAAGCTGAGAGGAAAATGTTCAGTTTGTCCACACCATGCTACCTAGTTCTTTAAACATTACTCCTCCATTCATTCTTTCCCCTTTTGCTCTATATAATCTCCCTCTAAGTAATCTACTCTCATTAACAACCATATGTCCCAAACTTTCAAGTTTTTGTTTGTTTGTTGTACTGGGGATCAAACTCAGGACCTTGAGCTTGCCAGGCTGGTACTTATGCTGCTGAGCTATCTCCCTGACCCCAAGTTTTAAAGTCAACTATCCTTATGGTCATGGCCCCCAAAATTTATTAAGAGTTAAAAGTGGCAACATTACTCCCTCCCCCATCCCGCAGCACCATGCACCGCCTGCGATACCTCCCTAGCACCCTCATGGGCCACAGGCCTGAGCTGGGTTCACACCCATCCTGACTTTCCCCCCTCAGCTCCCACGTACAATCACCCAACCTCTTGATCTTACACTGTGAATATTTACTGACATCAACTGGTTCAGAAATGAAGGAGTCAACACTGAACTCTTCAAATTAAATTAATGATGTGGTTATGTGTGTCAGGCACTCCAAGAAGAGATTCATATTCATTTCATCTCCTTGTCCTCCCAGTATCTTCATGAACTTGGAACACTACAAGTATCTTTGTTTTATACATAAGGAGACTAAAGCTTAAAGTTTAGCAATTTGCTTGTAGTCAACAAATAAGAACAGAGGAAAAAATTGATACATGTATTTACAACTCTAAAATAATCTTCTAAACCCTGTATCACACAAAAGAAACAGAAAGGAAAAAATAAGCATTTTTCTTAAGGTTATTTTCCTGACTGCTCTTGTCATTCTAAAGGTTTTGGGAGTCAGAAATAACTGGCATTAAATCCAGCTACTAGCTGACACTGTATTCAATCCACCAACACAGTGATTCAGAGGTTGTTCAAGGGTCAGGCATTTGGAGGCTATGGTGTTATCTGGGGAATAAAAATCTATAGCTACAGAGTGGCTCAAACACCAAGGCATCCCACAGATGCTGGAGAGGAAGGGGCCGTCCCCATCAGGGAGGCTGCTGGCCCTGATGGCCGTGGCAGCTGCAGCACAGGGTGGCTAGGGGAAGAAGAGAGGAGCAGAAGCCAGGGCCAAAAGCAGAATTTGCACCATTGGATTCAAAAGGAGAAACGCCATCAACACAACTCCTCCAACCTCCTTGGGCTGCAGCTGAGTCATGGCTGGGACATGCCCTCATGGCCTTTGGCAGCAACATGAGGATCTGGTGGGTGGTGGCACCACCCCCGGCTGGAGCACCATGGGCTTCCTGGAGTGGAATCACTACAGCAGGGTGGCCAACCTGAAACAACCTCATCACGTGGCACGCCTTAGCAACTGTAAAGCCTTTGCTGGCTGGCTGGCCTACAGGGTCACCTTCCAAGTCTTCAAGATGACCAAGCAGAAGATGGGGACTTCATCTGCACAGTCACTCAGAGGACTTCCATAAAAAAAAAACACAAAGCACCAATCACCCACAGTGGTGTTACTGACACAAGAAAGTTCATCATGACAACATGACACTTCCAGGGATATGACTGCTGTCACAGGGAATCTGAAAGACAGGCACAGTCTAGCATTTACACCAAGCAGATGAACACCATTGAGGCTGCCGTGTCCCCTTGAAGCAGGCTTGTGGCTCCATGTGGTTTCACACTAGATGTGAAGGTCTAGCAACTCTGCTTTGGAAAGAAGTGGAATTTCCAGAAGCTTCTGAGAGCCTTTATATTGAAGGGCCGCTCTGTACCTGTCTACTCCCTCACCTTCTCCGAGGACTGCCAAACATTGGCCTCTTTGTCCAAGGACTGCATTTAGAAACTGTGGGACACAGCTGTGGAAGGCAAGAAGCAGCAGGACCCTATTTTCTGAGGACACAGTGCTTGCAAGAGGTGAACATCATGCAGTGCCACCTCCCACTGTCCTACCACCTAAATCTTGGTCTTGACCAGCGGCACCACCAACAACATGGCAGAGTGACAAGACTCAAGCAGGCCCAGGGACACAGTGTAAAACGGTGTAAAGCTGACCTCACCAGCAATGTCACTGGTGGCTTTCTGCATTTCTGTGGCAATCAGATGGTGCTGCTCTTCCACAACAGGGCCTCCTGAAGTATACCTCCAGCTGCAGCACCCCCACCCCCACCAGAGGCTGCAGAAGAAGCTGGCCAGGCCCAGGAGACCATGGATGGAAACCATCCTAAAGGAGCCTCTGACTTGCCTTTCTTCTGGGAGCCCCTCTGGTATTTGTCCACTGAAAGTATTCTTGTCTACTTAGGTCTCTCATTCTTTATTGGTTGTGACTCCTCTTGCATTGAAGATCAAGTTGCTTTTCTCCTGGTTCCAAGGGCTGGAATCCATCTCTATATAGTATCAAGAACAGTAGTACAGCTGTGGCCCTGTGGCCACACATCCCGAGAAGTCTGTAAATGTAAAGGGGAAACCTAGGAACACCCAGCGGCACGGAGCAGTTCTGCAGGTTAACTGAGTGACAACTACAAGATGCACCCTGACTGCTTTCTTCCCCTGACCCTCCATCCACAACCTCCACCTACTCCATGCCTTGGAAGTCCCTTCACATGTGCTTCAGATAACAGGCTACCGCATGCATGTCTTCTCAGCTACTGTCCTGGGACTGGCCGTGGTGCCCAGTGGGCTGTCTCCTTGCCACCTGATTACACTGCTTTCATGCGTAGTGGTGCACTGAGCATTTAACCATGCAGAACAGATCACATTAATCCCTTGAAAGGCTTCTTTCCTTTGGGAGCAAAACCCAAAACACTTGCCCTGGCTTACATGGTGGTCAGTAACCCAGCTCCTTCTCTAGCATCCTTCTTTTCTACTCAGCAGCAGCCTGTCTTACTGCTCCTGACGCTGCAACTCTCTATGGCCCAAGGGACACCACTGCTGGTTCCTCCCTTATGGAAGCACAACAGCTGGATGAAATCAGCCTCCAGTAAGAGCTAGATGTAGACCAGAAGCAACAGGCAGAGACTGTGCTTTCCTGGCTTAGCCAACTGCTCCCCCAGCCTCTGGTGACCTTAGGCTCACAGCAGTAAACTTTGTTTTTTATTAATTTTATTGAGAAACAAAACAGCAATGAGACAGTTCCAAAACCGATTAGTACAACAGTTTCAATAATATATTATACATTATTGTATTAGTGGTTATTCATAGTACAAGATCCTGTCCAAACATTATTAGTACAAATCTTTCTTCTCATTGAAGAGAAAGTAGCTGTATATCTATCCTACTTTGAATATACAGATACAAAATGGTCCTTCATTTGTATCCTCTTTTTTGTTTAGTTTTTTCAGAGACGGGTATTCCTTTGCCATTTAAATATTGTAGGTATGTGAATTCAGCAAAATAATCCAATACACTCCAGTAGGCCATAATAGTAGTAGGTTATCCATAGGACTGGCAATGTCAGAAGTTGGTAACTTAAGCCTTACAACTCAGCATATTAATAAGGCTTTATTTTTTATACCTCATTTTTATACTTTTCTGCTGGATGGTTAAGACCACAATAAAGCAAGACCTATATAACAAGAAATGTAACTTTTGTATCTGAAAAGGTCAGTCAAATCCCCTCAGGATTTACCCTAAAACCCTAAATTGGAGTTTGTAGATTCTTTGTCAGTGTCAGCCAGATGGATAAGTCACAGCCATTGCTTGACCAATTTGCTCTCTGTGAAAGCCTGAATGTTTTCCCTCCATGTGACTCTCCTTAGGCACACTCTACGTCGATCACTTTCCTCTGTGGCCCCCAAAACCCCTTGATCAGAAAATCTGGGACATCACTGAATTACAGGATATTACTGTACAGGTTTTATGTCCTGAGTACTCACCGACCTTGAAAGGCTAGGGTCAAAATGTTGGCTGTCCTTGCAGCCCTTCTTTTCCTCTTATTTTTGGTCTGTAAACTTAAGTTGTTTACCCTCCAGAAGAGAGGATTAATGATATTATTACCCTACAACACAGGCAGTTGGCCTTAATTTCATTATCTGTCTGAATATCAAACATCTTAGACATAACACGGAACAGGTATTTTCCATCAAGTATTGATATGTTAAACTTAAAGTCCCTACAGAATGTGAAGAAAAGAATTTTAAAAAATTTAAAAATAGGAATAACAATTACATATTTTTACTCAGAAATTTAGAAATCTAACCATACACAGCACTGTAGCAGGACAGTCCTATGACATTTTTTTTTCTTGTCTCTTGTTTTCATTTATTACCTGCAGCAGACTTCTGAGCGCCAACTCTGTGCACCTTGGGCCTGGTGAATACTTTGTTCAAAGAGACCAAAACAGTCCTGTGGGATGTAGCACATGCCTATAATCCTGGCGCTATAAGGCCAAGGCAGGAGGGGCATCCTGAGTTTGGGGTTACAATGCTAGTCTACCCAGTGAGCTCAAGGCAGGTAGAACTACACAGCGACACCCTGTTCAAAACAACACCACCGCTTTCCTTCACGTGTTTACGAGGCACAGCAGCTCTGGCTTTCCTCCATGCAGGCAGAGGAAGGAGGGACGGTGGCTGCTCCATTACTAGTCAGAAGTTTTCAGTTCCACATCTAGCCCAAGTCGCTTGCCTGCCTGAGACTGAGGATCATCTGACCTCTGAGTTGGGTTTCTCTTCTGTAAAACTAAAATAAATCCTGTCCTACCTTAGATGACAGGAATAGAATTTCACCAAAAAGCAACATATTCTAATATTACTGTTACATAAATATCCCAACACTATTCTGAATGCATTTAAAAGATATTTAGTGAGTTCAATCAGTAACGGGCGCGGAGAGTGGACCCCAGAGAGCCCGGAGCAGCCCCTCCGCTGCCGCAGGCCTAGTTACCTCACACACCAGGAGGAGCCGCAGCGGCCCCAATCACCATCACCGCAACCGTGAGCAGCGAGGCGGACACCCAGCAGCCGCCTGCCGCCCCTGTCCTCAGCGTTGCTGACACCAAGCCCGACACCTTTGGCAGCAGCACAGGGAGCGGCGGCCCGGCGGCCTCACATCGGTGACGGCGCATGCCGGCGTGAACAAGGTCATTGCAATGAAGGTTTTGGGAACAGTAAAATGGTTCGACTTTTTTGTTTAGTTTTGTTTTGTTTTGTTTTGTTTTGTTTTGTTTTGTTTTGTTTTGTTTGTGGCGGGACCAAGGATTGAACTCAGGCCCTTGCACTTGCCAGGGAAGTGCTTATTCCACTGAGCCATCTCCCCAGCCCCATAAAATGGTTCAATGTAAGAAACGGATATGGCTTCATCAACAGGAATGACACCAAGGAAGATGTATTTGCACACCAGACTGCCATAAAGAAAAATAAACCCAGGAAGGACCTTCGCAGTGTAGGAGATGGAGAGACTGTGGAGCTTGATGTTGTTGAAGGAGAAAAGGGTGCAGAGGCAGCAAATGTCACAGGCCCTGGTGAGAGCTCCAGCTCAAGGCAGTAAATACGCAGCGGACCGTAACCATTATAGATGCTATCCACGTCGTAGGGTCCTCCACGCGATTACCAGCAGAATTAGCAGAATAGTGAGAGTGGGGAAAAGAATGAGGGGTCAGAGAGCTCCCGAAGGCCAGGCTCAGTCATGCCGGCCCCTCCGCAGGCGCAGGCTGCCACCTCACTACGGCGGAGACCCTGCGGGCGTGGACCACAGTGCTCCAACCCTCCTGTGCAAGGAGAAGTGACGAAGGTGCTGATAGCCAGGGTGCAGGAGAACAAGGTAGACAAGTGAGACAGAATATGTATGGAGGTTATGGACCACGATTCCGCAGGGGCCTCCTCGCCAAAGACAGCCTCTAGGATGGCAATGAAGAAGATAAGGAAAATCAAGATGAGGCCCAAGGTCAGCAGCCACCTCAACGTCAGTATCGTCGCAACTTCAACTACCGATGCAGACGCCCAGAAAACCCTAAACCACAAAATTGGCAAAGAGACAAAAGCAGCCGATCCACCAGCTGAGAATTCATCCGCTCCAGAGGCTTAGCAGGGCAGGGCTGAGTAAATGCCAGCTTAACATCTCTACCACCATCCGATTTAGTCATCCAGCAAGAAAGAAATGAATAGGAAATTCCAGCAATAAGAAATGAACAAAAAAAAGCCGGGCGTGGTGGCGCATGCCTGTAATCCCAGCACTCAGGAGGCTGAGGCAGGAGGATTGTTGTGAGTTCAAGACCAGCCTGAGCTACAAAGTGAGCTTAAGGCCAGCCTGAATTGCATAGTGAAACCCTGTCTCAAAAAGACAAAAAAAAAAAAAAAAAAAAAAGAAATGAACAAAAGATTGGAATTGAAGGCCTTAAGGGCTTGTTTTTTGCCCATGGACCAGATAACTAGAACTATCTGCATTATCTATGCAGCATGGGGTTTTTATTATTTTTACCCATAAAGATATCTCTTTTTGGTAATGACAAATGTGTTTTTTAAAAATGCCTGGTTTTTCTCAATACACCTTTAAAGGTTTTTAAATTGTTTCATATCTGGTCAAGTTGAGATTTTTAAGAACTTCATTTTTAATTTGTAATAAAAGTTTACAACTTGATTTTTTCAAAAAGTCAACAAACTGCAAGCACCTGTTAATAAAGGTCTTAAATAATTTAAAAAAATAAAAGATACTTAGTGACATGAAATGTTTCATCCATTGCTGTTTATTTCATATTTATTTTGATTTGCTATCTGAATAATTCTAGCATACTATTTTTAATAAAATGAAAGTTTAAAATGGAACATTACATAATTTTCATATGAATTAGGAATCATAAAACATCATTCCACTTAATAAGTCATCCTCTTGCTCCCTTCTGAACTGTAAGAGAAACATGGCAATATATGTTTATGAGGAAACTATTTTACTTATAAAAATACACAAGATTTTATGGGACAGTAAGAATAAGACATAATCAACATTAACACTACTTAACCTATGGAACAATCAACAACATAACATAAAACGTGCACTCATTAGTGTAAAATAAAAATCTTGCACATGGCAAGACTTCAAAGAAGTCTAAGAGATTCCATGACACCATCAAATTCATATTACAAATCTTACTTTCAGAGTAATACATTATGAAGAAATTGGAAAAAGAAAAAGAGCTATTGTACTAGTAGAAGAAAAAGGCGTGGCCCTGAAATAAGGTAGGAAGGGGATAACATGAAAGATTCTTATGTGGTGGTAAGGCTAGAGCGCACTAATGGATCCCTTGCCTAGCGTGCATGAGATCCCAAGTTCTATTTCCAGCACAACAAAATATAATAATTCTGCCAGGAAAGGTGGAAACTGCCCATAATGCCAGCACTTGGAAGGCTAAGGCAGAAGGGTCATGAGTTTCAGCTCAGTATGGGCAACATAACAAACCTATCTCAAGAAAAAAAAAAAAAAAAAAAAAAACTTGAGGTAGTATAATTAAGACTAGGCTAGGTTTGGATATTAAAGGATAATCAAATTGTGCACCATAGTTTCTAATTGCAGTACCCAGAGAGAAGGCACACATCAGTTTTTCTATGATGTTATACACATAAGACTATGAAAAGGTATAAGGCATTTGCTAGTAGGCAGTGTGTGGACTTTAAGTGGACAGTAGTAACTGAAGTAATGGAAGACAAAATTCTGGCATTAGTGGGTGAGGAACAGTGTAGAATCCCCTGTACTAAATTCACGTGGACCTGAGAAACCATGAAAAGCTATTACTAGGGAAATGACATGACTGATGAGAACTATAGAAAATGGTTTTAGCTTCAGTGAAGCAAGAAAGTATTTGGAAATTGTACATCTTGATTCCTTGACAAATGCCATAATAACTATTATCATAATGGTACCAAGAAGTATCTCTAAGAGAAACAGGTAAGTCACCCACTTAAGAAAATTGTCTGTCAGTATAGGTTGAAGTGAAGGTTACAGTATTGAAATTCAAACTGACAGGTTAAAAGAGATTTTATATGCTGTAGTGGAACACTCGCAAGTCTTCTGTGAAAGCTTATTTTGGAGGGAAAGGATTTCTTAAAGGACACTGCTATCAGAAGCAATTTGAAGCATTCAGTATTTAAATCAAAATACATCCTAATATGTACTGCTTCAACCAATAAAATGGATTAGCAATTTATATGTCTGGATAAATATAGCCAAATGTGACAAGAATGTATTGAGATAAACCAGTAGTCTTTCCTCAGCTGATCTAATAGTAACACCCACAGCCTTGTAGCAGCAGATGACAGCAAGCAAAGAGAAACCTCACCAAAGAGACCAAGTGTGTAGGAACAGGAAAGCTTTCATCACAAGTTTGAGACTGACCATGTCCTGACTTTGGATTTTTTTGGGGGGAGGGTCAGGACTTGAACTCAGGACCTTGCACTTGCCAGGCACTGTGCCACTAACCTATATCCCTGGACCTTTCATGTCCCGACTTTGAGTCAGGACTCCCAAAATTCTCAGTACCTACCTGAACTCTGCTTTTGGGTTGTAAACTTTTGAGGTTTCCCCAGTAACGACATTATCTCATTTCCAAGAATTTCATAACAGTGTCACACAATTGCCACAAAGTTCCCATTTCCCAGATACTGCTGACCATCTCTGTCCTGGGGCATTTTAGGTGTATGTTTACCCCATGCCCCAAGTGGTTCTATTTGTTCCTACTATATGACCCTGGTTTCTCTATGTGGATTTATGGCTAGCTGAACTTAAGTGATCCTTCTTTAAAATGGAGTCTCTTCTACCCTATCAGCCTAACCAGGTCCTTAATGAGAGCATTTATTTGTTCTCTAGGAGCCACCACAGTAAAGTACCCCATACTACATAGTTTAGAGCAATAGAAGTGCATTTTCTTATAGCTATGGAGAGCAAAAACCTAAGATTATGGTCTAGTTTCTGTTCTCCGTGGCCTGCAACTGGACACCTCCAGCATATCTTCATTTGGTCCATCTCCTTCCATCTGCATCCAGCCCTTGTGCCTTCTGTGCCCAAATATCCTCCTCTTATAAAGGTATCAAGCAGACTGAATTAGGGCCCACCGCATTGCCTCACTGAATCATATCTTTAGATACCCTGTCTCTAAATATGGTCACATTCTGAGGTAACAAGTGTTAGGGCTTCAACATGAATTTTGGGGCTCAAATTCAGCCCATTAAAACAGCTCTTTAGCCAGGCATAGTGGTGCATGCCTGTAATCCCAGCACTTGGGAGGCTGAGGCAGAAGGATTAGAAGGATTGTTGTGAGTTCGAGACCAGCCTGAGCTACAAAGTGAGCTTAAGGCCAGCCTGAACTGCATAGTGAGACCCTGTCTCAAAAAGACAAAAAAAAAAACAGCTCTTGGCTGCAAAGTACTAAAACCAACCTTAATTAAGTAAAAAAAGGAATCTACCTATTGAATCTATAAGAACCTGGATAATCAAGGTTAGGAAACAAAAACAGAGATAACAGCAATAAATAAAATAAGGTGTGGTATGGAGCCAGCCTTAATATATGTATGTTTCCAGTGCCCTGAAGAATTCTTAAAGTTTTCCTAAGTCTTTGTTTCATTCTTTTGAGATTAAAAGCCCTATGCCAGTGAAAAGCGAACCTTTTAGAGCTGTAAGGATAACAACCAGCTGCACCATACATGCCATTGGTTTACCACCACTGCCATGTACAACAGGCAGACTGCAGGGAAAATCTGCCTATTCAGTCCTTACTTATATACCCAGGATCTGGGTCTCTGGGAAAGAAATGGTGAAAATAGGGCTGGCCAGAGAGCTCAATGGATTAAAGTGCCTGCTTAGGCAGATGCAGGGGTCGTGGGGAGAGGGGGTTGATCCCTGGTCTGCTATGCTAGTCCTGTCCCCAGGGCTGGCTGAGATGGTAAATGAGACAGGGTGTGATGGTGCACCCCTATAATCCCAGCACTTGGGAGGCTGAAAAACAGGAAGGATCACTATAAGTCCAGTCTGTATAGTGAGACCCTGTAGGCCCTGTACTAAATATGTAACAAAAATGTAAAAGAAATGGTGAAAATGCACCTGCTTTTATAGTGGAAACTTTAACATAACAGGTAATTCTTTCCACATACACACAAACAAGAAGGAAATGCAGATGCTAGGTAGCAAAAAATATTATAATTTGTATTCCAGTACCGAATCTACTGCCTGACTTACATTCAAAAAATGCATTCCAATGGATCTAACGAGGTACAAAGTTATCAGAACAACTATACCCAAAGCAGTAAATTTATAGTCTATCTACTAAATTAAACAGGCCATTAGCACTATTTCTGTTTCATTCTTTTACGTTGGGCATTTACTCAGGTTTGGCCACTACTGCCTGATGTGTTTCCTTCATTCTGCTACTCATGTTTATGGCTCTTTTTTCTTGAGCATTTGAATTTGTAACCATTGGACTATGTTCTCATTGCTACCTTATGGTAGTCTACTTTCCATTATAGTCAATTATAATAGGAGAAAACAAATTCTCACTCTTGTTCCATTTGCTACTGGAAACTACAAAAAGCAATTTACAAAAGAAAAAAAAGATATTTACCTTACTTCATAAAAGGTGAATCCAATAAAGGGGACTTGTCTTTCTAGACTTTAAGGACCTCTCAAAGCTGATATTTTCTACTTGAGACAAAAAAGAACACTTCTCTCTTTCTGGATTGTAACTTCTGGGGAAAAAAAACAAAAGCAAAGGTCAAAGGGAAGCAGAGGGGCATCAAGAACTATGATACTGGAAACACTACAACATGAGGTTGTAGATTCTTATAATATCCCATATTTACTACATATCATTTATTGGCTTTATGTTTGCTAATAATATTCCTCAAAACCTGAAAGCCTACAGTGTATTTTAGGAGGCAATGAGAGGTACCAACTCCCATGAGAAATCTTAAAAGACTGTCCAAGAAGCAGATTGTAAGAGCACGTTCTATAGTTTGGGTGTGGATGCCCCCCATCGCTCATGTGTTAAAGCAGGGGTCTCCAGCCTCCACCCCGGAGGAGTTGCAGAGGAGGAGGCTGAGCTCCATCTATATTTACAGCTACTCCACCTTGCCCAGCTTGGCACAGCAGCTTAGCTTCCTGTCAGTGACAGTCTCAGAACAGGAACCCAGCTGTGGACTGTGCACAGAGATCAAGGTTGTGCTCTCCTTTGAATCTCAAACTGAAAACTACTGCCACCAACCCCAATCCACAGGAAAACTGCCTTCCACAGAACCGGTTCCTGGCTCAGAAAGGTTGGGGATAGGATTTGTCCCTTGCCATGGCATTAATAGATAACAGAAAACATAATAGGTGGTATCCAGCAGAGGAGAGTTAGGTCACTGATGTTTGCCCTAGAAGGGGTATTGCAGCCCCAGAAATTTCCTCTCTGTGCTTCACTGCTGCCAGGAGGTGAACACCCACCTCTGCTGTAGATACCCTCCAAGTACTGTGCTACCCGGGACCAACACAACAAGGCCATGCAAAGAATGAGTGAAACCTCTAAAGCTCTGAGCCAATATAAACCTTTGCTGCTTGTTAAGTTTTTCTCAGTGTTTGTCACCCGGATGGAAATAAACACACTGAGTAGTCAGGAAAGCAGGCTGCATTTTTCTGTTCTCTGACAAGTACTTCAACTAGAAATCACAACCACCCCCCAAAAAGGGGGGGGGATAAGTAAAAAGGAGGGTAGCCCACCAGTCTAGATGAGGTCAGGTGAATTTATACACAAGCATGGTACTTACACGTCAGATGTACAAATACTACCAAATACGTGGGAGTCTGACATTATCTTAGTACTAAGCAAATACTTCCAATTAGGGGCACATAGATTCCACTCTATGCAAATTTACTTTAACGACTACAAGCCCGTATCTAGAAAGATGATTCTTGGCCACACACGAGAGCTTAAATAATTAGGGGGGGGGGGAAACAAGCGCTGCACATTTTGAAAAGACATTTTTGTTTGTACAAAAGGCCCCATTCATTATGTGCCTTTTCAAGCCTGACCTACTTTTGTAAAGCTAGGTGACACAGGCTTTGAAATCAGACTGCCAAGTTAGAGTTCCTCGGCTCAGACTCAGGCATTACTCTGGGTATTTTCTCTCCTTTCGTATCCATCCGGAACAGCAGACAATAACCTCGATGCAGTTGTGATCATTCATTACATAATGTGTACAACTTGTAGAATACTTCCTGCATTTACCAAGCGCTTAAACTAAATTCAAACTAAGTTTAGCTCTTGTAAAGCTCTGGTTCCCTTCCCATCACCCGAGAGTTCTGAAAATGAACGGAAACCGCGTTTCTTCACGACCCTCGGCAGGCAGCTGAAGACGCCGCGCTCGCGCAGCCGACCCTGCAGGGCAGCAGAAGGCGAAGCCGCCGCGGCTCGTTGACCTCTGGGATGGAGAAGGCACACACGACCCCCGACCGGAGGCCCTGAGGTACAGGAGTCGCTCGCCCGCCCGCCCGCCACAGGGCACGAGGAGATCTGGTCGCGCAGGACCCACCTCCCCACCCCCCAGGCGGCCGGTTCCTAGAAACCGCACCGTGGGCAAACAACAGCAGGCGTGACGTGGGGTCGTTTTCCCACGTCCTGTCCCCACCCACTCCTGGACGGATGCGGCCAGGGCGCATGCGTACCTCCGCTTCCGGCCGCCCTTCTTTGCTACCCACAATGCTCTGCACCCCCCCCCCCCGATCTGTCGCAAACGCCGTGATTCGGCGGCGAATGAGCGCCTTGCTTTCCGTGTGCTGCGGCGGTGACGGCCGTGCCGTCTTCCTCCTCCTGCTGTGGTGCCGAGTTCCCTCACGGCGTCTGTGTGTCCTTAAGTCTGGCCGGTGCCATCTCTCTCCGCAATGCCCCCCAAGAAACAGGCTCAGGCCGGGGGCAGCAAAAAGGCGGAGCAGAAAAAGAAGGAAAAGATTATTGAGGCGAGTATGCGCCCCCTCCCCCACGCACGCCGCGAGCCCCCGCATCCCGCCGCGTTGCGGGCGGCAGTTCGCGCCCCCGGGGCCCATGTCCCCCCCTTGGGCTCTAGGTGCCCTACCGCCCCCTCTCCAGTCCCTGGCGACCCCGCTGCCTCCCGTCGCCGTGGTGACGCCGCCGCTGGCATCCCCCAGCGTCCGGCCTCCGCGCGCTCTCGACCCTAGAGTTTTTGTCCTGCGCCAGTTCTCCATATCGGGGGTGTTTCTAGAGTCCTGTACAATTAGGATATGCTCGGCGGGCTCGAATCAGTGTCTTTGGGGGGCCGACTCCTGACGGACCTTTGTTTTCCTTGGTTTTTCACCTATCATCCAACGCGTTACTATTTAGTGCCTTTTTTGATCCCTGTCTGAATTCTGCCAAGAAAAAGCAGAGGTTTTAGACCGTAGCCTACCCTCTCGTACACAGCGTTTGGTGCATATAGAGTTAGATGAAAAAAACGTTTTAAAAGACATTAAGTCACATCAGTAGCTGTGGTAAATACCATTTCCCAGTGTATGTGTATTTAGCACATTGAGCCTGCATCCGTTTAGTGGCCAGAGAACGCTGTTGACTTAAATGTACTACAGCTGTTTTTCAGGGTTTTATCAGTGAGCTTAAGATAGTGAATCGATTTGACATTTCGTAAATATGCCATATGTCCCTAATGAGATACTACTTTTGGATTTCTGCTGTTTAATTTTTTACACCATTAAAAATACGTCATGAATTTTTGGTGTAATTGGAAAAGGCTATCACCATTTTGCTCCAAAAGATGCCAGAATTGTGGATAACCATTTGTGGAACGCTTTTCATTAAAGCAACCAAAATGAGTAGTGTTTTAAGATGTTTATTACTGCGTATTGAATTGGTTATAAAAGCCATGCAAAATGGCAATGAAAGTATTCAAGATTCCATTACACAAATATGATCAGAAGTCGAGCAAATGTATTTTTTTAAGTCTGTTTTGATTTAAATGCTTGCGAAAACTTTGAGAAACCTTGACTACATTTCAACTCTGAAGAAGACTGTATTTTTGCTGTTAATTTTTACTGCTTATAACTCAGGTAGTGCTATAGCTGCACATTTGAAGACAAAATGATGTCACCTTAACACTTCTAAACAACCTAGAGTCCTGGCACAAACGAGAGAGTCTGTGGCAAACTATATCTGGTGGCATTTAGTGCAATGTGAAACAAGAACAGGTCAGGGTGGCTTAATGTGTGTAAACCATGTTACAGAGCAAAAGTTCCCGTATGAAAATAAATATTGGTGTGCTCTGCACATTACAGAGCTTTAGTTGTTTTAATATAATTGTTAAGGCTTAATTTTTTTTCAGGAGTGTATGAAGTTAGCTGGCCCATCCTGTCAACACAAAATGTTAACATTATGTATGGTTCCATTCATCTTGAAGCAAGATCTTTTCATTTTGTTTGGCATTGGGTTTTGTGATGCTGATTCAACCCAGGGCCTGAGGCATGCTAAGCTATCCTCAACACCCAACAAATAAGGTGATGAGAAAAAAACAAATTTTCATTAGCAACAGTATCGACAAAGAAAAATGGAAAAGAAGGCAGCTGCATTCTTTAATTGACAATATTAGAAGCGATGGAATGAACTTGGTTTAGTTTTGTTCTTTACTGAAACCCCAACTTTTGCCAGAATGATTGCAAGGGACAGGGCAAGGTAGAACAAGTTCAGCTGACAACTGAACAGTCAAGCATCGTTCTAAATCCGCCTTTTCACTTTTTGTAAAAATCTGGAAAAATCCAGCCAGAAGGGAGTTTTATTGCCAAAGTATAAAAGTTAAAGTAAAACGTTCATAATGAACATGCATGACCTGAAATCCTAAATTGATCACCGTGAATAGCTAAGATGGGCATGTGCTTTTCAGCAGGGGTGTGTGCCTGCATGGGTGTGGTTGGGCACAAACCCAGGGCCTGTGCATCCTAAACATGCACTCTATCCCCCCTGAGTACATTTCCTGCTCCTTCAAGCACTTATGTTTTGTGGACATTAAAATAAGTGATTGCCCTGCCTACCTGTTTCTTCTTCCTTACATTTATTCCTGAGTGTGGAAGAGTAGCAACAGGGGCCAGTCAGATAGCTCAATGGACTGAAATGCCTGCTTAGGCAGACACAGTGGCCGGCGTGTCAGGGCGCCCTGAGATGGTGATTGATACTGTTCAGGCATGGTGGCGCACATCTGTAACCCCAGCACTTGGGAGGCTGAACACAGGTGGATCACTACAAGTCTGATCTACATAGTGAGACCCTATAGACCCTGTACTAAAATACAAAAAAAAAAAAGAAAAGCAACAACCTGCAACTTTTTCCCCATTATTGGGCATCACAATTGAGGCCTTTGCATAGTGACACCTACCACCCTTTTTTCATTTTTTATCATGACACAGAATCTTCATAAATCGCTAAATGGCCCAGTTGGCCTCTATCGTTCCCCTACCACAGCTTCTGTGATTACTGGGATTCAGGCAAGTGCCACCATACAGAGCAAAGTTGCAGATTTTGATAACTCTTTGAGTAGAGGAAATAGATGCTTGAGAGGTAGCATTATATTTTCAGTTGGTGCTGCTGTGGCCAGAGTGTAGGACCTCACACATACTGGCAAGTGTGCTGCTGCTGCGCTGCATCCCCGGATGAAGAGATGACAATAATGTAATGAAGCAAGCAGTGGCTCTTGAATCCTGGAGCCTGGATTTGAATCCTTACTTCAAATCCTGACTGTAGCAATGGTAGCAGACCTGTGGCACATGTTGCTTTTCTAAGACAAAAGATGTTAATGTATGAGTTGCTTTTTTCTAAATTAAGACCTCATTATTCAGGTTTAATTGCAGTGTTCCCACTTTACAATAAATAAGTTGGTTTGGGATTGCAGTTTGGGAGGCCTCACTGCTCTATAGTTTTTATTTTATTTTATTTTATTGAACTACAAATGTCAATCAGTTTCAAGACACCTTAACAATACAGATTCAAAAAAAAAATACAGATTCCATAAATTAATACATTGTGCTCTACAGTTTTAAACAAATTACTAGGATCTATCTGAAGTACTGTCCTTATCTGCAGAGTGGAACTGATGTCTGTGTTATTACAGAGCTGTGAGCTTAAATAAGATAATACACATATGAAGTACCTGCCATATATATACATGTGTATATTTGATACACGGCAGCCACTGTTACTATTATAAATAAGAAACTAGTTAGGGGAAATTAAATTACAGGTTGGCCTGTATTGTCTACGTTTATTATTTCTTCCCCACCAGGAATAATTTTTGTTGCCTACATTTTTTTTCTTTTCCTTTTTTAAACTCTTCAGTATTTATTTGTGTGAATAAATATTTTCCTTCCAAAATGACTATATTAGACATTATTGTTCTATTCACACATCAGTCCTAAAAGGCATTTATTGTAGTTAATATTTAATAACAAATTGAAGTCAGCCTTGAGCAGTAGAGTATTTGGTTATAGAAAAAATAATCTTTGGGTTTAGTAAGTGGATGTCCACTGAAGGACTTGCAACAACAAAGAAGTAATACAGTCCTAGGAACCTGTAGAGGCAGGAGCCCAGTGCATGTAGGATGGAGAAAAAAGACACTGGTTACTAATGAAGAGCTTTAGCTTAGGTCCACCCATGAGTACTTGGAGCTGGATTTATCAGTTATAATGTCCCTCACATAGATGGACAGCAAATTATTCACCAGTGCCTTGGGGGAGACAAGCAATAAACAGCCCACCCTCTGCCTACCCTAGTGTCCCACGTCTAGGAAGGCAGTTTCTTGAAATGCTTATTATTGTTGCCCTGCCCTCTCCCTGCTTCCTTTTTTTCCCAGCACCTTTACAGAGCACAAGGCCCATGGCCTATAAAAGGATCAGGGTGATCCCCAAGTCTTGTGAAGCAGGTGTACATACCCTATTCTCTCCCTTCAGCCTAATTTTTTGGAACCTTGTTAATCCAGTGAGAACACTTACCTAATTTTTGTGTTAATCATGATTTGTGACCTGTAATCTCCTTTTCCTATCCTCATACTCCCAGCTCCCGGTTCAGGTAGATAATAGTCTACCTAGCTCAGGAAAAGAAGTAAAGTCTTTATTGAAGTAGTTAAATTTTAAACTATCCTAGTTTCAAATTTTATAGTCAAGTATAACTTGGGTCAGTATCATATGTCATTAATAGTTACCACTTAGGGGACCAGGCACAATTCTCTGTTGTGGGGAAAGGAAGAGTAAAAAGATACCCAAGCCGTGTGTAGGTGATAGTTTATGTAGCTCCTTCAATAGAAACTATGAGATAAATATTATTACCCCTTTTCAGTTGAGGAAACAGACGCAGAGGCTAAAAACTAACTTGCCCAAGGTTACTAAACTGGTGAACAGTAAAGCTGTGATTTAGACCCAGGAAGTCTTTCTCCTGCATCCTTGTTGGTCACTATGCCTCTCTGTTGTGAACCCTTTAATTTCAAAAGGGGAGAGTGAACCCCATTTTCCCAGTAGGAAAGCTATAGCAAAGAAAATTATCCAACTCTTGTTTGGAGTAGACATGTCCAGCCCATGGCCCACAGGTGGGGCACAGCTGGCTTGCTTGAGCCTCGCTGAAGGAAGAGGAGTGGTCTTGAGCCGCATAGAAGACACACAGTGCAGTTAATGTAGTAAGTAACAGAGTTCCTGTGTATATTTTTAACTACAACAAAGCGATGCCCAGTTCGCTGATTGTGGGTTCAACATGTCTATGAGTGTAGATTATTAAATCTATACTGTACAGTCTGTTCCTTATTAACAGTATATTGTAAGAATTAGGAAGACTCAGTAGCATACATTTGTAAATGCTAGATGAATGTCCCCTTTCAAAGATAGTTTCTAAGTTCTGGTCAGAGACTTGTGCTAACATGTAGCTAAGTCTGAAAACTTCTCTTGTAGGAGCTGGAGAAACTCTCCTTGGAAGTACTTTGCTTGCCCCCCCTCCCCCAAGGCCTTTTTCTTTCCTGAGCCTTCATCTGTCACTGTCTACCTTACTATTTGGTCTTGTTTACTCCTAGTTGGCAGCTTCTGTCGTTAAATAAGGGGCATAGGTTGAACCTCAGGTGTAGCATTACCTGGCAAAGCATCTATACACAGTGTTGCACTTTGATCCTGGTTGTATTTTATATAGTCTCCTCTCCCACCCACAACAGCTCATTTTCTATGATAAAAGAAAGTTGGTAGAGTTCTTCCCTAGTATGTGCAAAGCCCTAAGTTCAATCTCTAGGCTCACCAAAAAAAAAAGAAATGGCCAGAGGCACTGCAGTGTATGAATCCCATTCAAATCAACATCCTAAAATTTATTATGGCAATTATTTGCTGCTCTGAAATACACCATGGGAAAACACATCACAGTAAAACACTTGATGATAACTGTATTTATTAAATTCTAAAGAATTGTGGTCATATCCTGAGGTCATGTGTTGCCTTGGCTTGATGGTTAGCATGTCTATTTAATACCCTTCTGTGACTTAAGGAAGGCGATTTTTTGTATCACAAATTAATGGATAACTTTTAGTTATCACTGGAAAAATAGTAATATGCATAAGGTACTTCTGTGTTCTTTCTCATTTAGGACAAAACTTTTGGCCTAAAGAATAAGAAAGGAGCAAAACAACAGAAGTTTATCAAAGCTGTCACTCATCAAGTTAAATTTGGTCAACAAAATCCACGTCAGGTAAATAATATACATTTCTGTATTTTTTTAGGAATGTAATGTTATATAGCATCTGTCAAAGATAGAAGTGTTTGGTATCATAAAATAGACTCGTGCTCTAAAAGTTCTGCATCTCACCTTTCTTACAGGCCTACATCTTGGATATTTTTCCAAGCCACTTTCCTATAGCTCTCATGTATTCTGAATCGGCTGTCTACCATGCTACAGGATGTGGGTGGTGTCACATCCAATTTACAGCTCATAATTACTTTCTCGGTATTAGATGCTAAGAACACTTCTGCAAGAAGTATCTTTGGACATCTGTTCTTATGTGCACTTATACTATAATTTCTGTGGCAAAGATTATCTGCTATTAAACTATTTTGAGATCCAGGGAAATGGATCTCTAATTTTAATAAATTTGCTGGGTCACATTTCAGAGGCTGTAATACACATTTTCATTTGCACTGTGTGAGTAGTAAGCACTAACTATTCTTCTAATATTTTCAGACATGATAATTACAATGTGGCGTCTTGGTGTTGCATTGTTTTGTCTTTATACAATGCTTGTTGTCTGTGTCTGCATTCCTGTGGCTTGCCTATTCACATCCTTTTTCAGTTGTCTTTTTCTAACTAATTGTTGATACCATTGTGAGCATTGCAGATAATTTGTGATCAATATTTTGTTTTTAGTTTTTGTGTCATCCGACATATCTAGTCTTCTGTTCCTCCCCCTCCCTTCTGTTTTTTATACTAGGATTTAAACCTAGGGCCTTGGGACTACTGTAGGCAAGCACTCCCACTGAGCTACATCCCTGGCTCTGTCTAGCTTATTTTTATAGTCTAGTCTTTTAAATACACTTTATGTGCCCTTAAGTTTGCTTTTGAAATAGCCACTTACACCAGCAGTGTTTGTCTCACTGAATGGAAGCACCATTGTGGACAGGCAGCAATCTCAAACATACTAGGTTCTGTTTCTGCATCCTTGTCTCCTCTGTTAAGACGGAAGCAAATGGTTTCCCGCAGGTGGGCTAGCAGCTATGAAGGCAAGTGCTTTCCCAGAATATTCATCTGTAAATTACTTGTTTCACCTATCTGGTCTCCTTTCCTTAAATTCTAACACTTTCTTTTTGATGAAGGATAGAATAATTTCTCAAGTATTTAACTGCAGATTTCTTTTTTCTGTCTAAGCACAGCAGAATGTATCTCAGCTGACATCATGGAAACCTGCTTCCCTCACTCAGGCTGGCTGCATATCAGTACTTCAGCCTTTTACCCCTCTGCCAGACACAAATGTTCTTGCACATGCTGATTAACCTGCCTTTAATTGAAGTGGCAAATCCCAGCACCGCCCAAAGCAGGAAGAGCACAAGTTAAACCCAGCATGAGCATCTTAGTGATTTAGGAGACACTAGTCACGTAAAAAATTTTACAGAGCTCTGCATGTCCCATGGTTCAAATCCCAGTATCACAAAAAAAAAGAAAGGGACAAAAAATCTAGTCTGCCTTCCATATCCATAGGGTTGCAGCTTCAGATACAGTCAGCTGTGAACAAGAAATATTTTTTGAAAAGATGTTACATCATTGTTGAACTAAGATGCTGTCCTCCTTAGAGCTAAGATGCTGTCCCTACTAAACTTGTACTGACTCTTTTCCTCTTGTTGATGTTCCTAAAACAATACAGTATGATTCCTATTTATGGAGCATTGGCACTGTTAGGTGTTTTTGATACTGTCTAAGAGACTTGCGCACCCAGTCATGTGATATCTTTGGGGAGAGTGGTAGTTCCAGAAGCAGTGCTCTTCTGGCAGATGTTTTTTTTGTTGTTGTTGTTAAGCAGGTTTTTGGGGTTTTTTCTGTATTTTAGGGGAGGGTCTACAGGATGTTCTAGGTCTCATTACTAGATTGGACTCATAGAGATTCTCCTGTTCACAGCCTCCTGAGTGTCTTGAGTGCTGGGATTACAGGTACTTCCCACCAAGCCCAGTCTCAAATCTCTGTCTCAGCGCGCCCCAGGGCGGGGCTGGTGCTGGCCAGCCAACTGGCTGGCTGGCAGGCAGGCTGGCCCAGGGATCAAACTCCCAGCCCCTGTACCTGCTTGTTGTTTGTTTTTGATACAGGATCTTACTCTATTGCTCAGGCTGGGCCTAATTTTGAGATCCTTCTGCCTCAGCCTCTCAGAGTGCTGGCATCGTACCACCATGCCTCCCAGAGTGCTGGCTTGTACCACCACTATGCCCAGTTTTTGGTATTTACTAACACTGGTCTTTGTTTATAGCCTGAAGGTTAGTTACTTCTGTAGAGTTCCTGTGATAGGTGTGAAGAAAGCCCCTTGCTCAGTCCTGATCCTTTCTTCTGCCTTGTCCTGGTATCTTGAGTGCTGGCTTCAGATTTGTAGGCTTGAGAAAGCATAGAACGTGTGGGCATGATTAGGTGTGAGCATGTGTGCCGCCCTGTGCAGTCCACTGCTTAGAAGAAGACCCCACTCATAGGTCTCCCTGGATGTTCCTGCCCTCCAGGTGAGGCTGAGGGCTGTGTTACCTCAGACAGACCCCAGTGCCTGGGGCTGCAGAGCTGCCAGGGTGCCCCTGCACTGTGCTACAGTATGGATCCCGGCTCAGGCTGAGCCCCGCCCACAGTCAGGGTTCTGACCTGGATTGCACCATTTGGCCGTGCCCTCACTGCAGCTCCTCTTCCCTAAATATTTCTGCCACTTTCTCTAGTGCAGAAGCATAGGTGAGTGTTCCTTATGGATTATTTAGGTCCTGTTGACTCACCCATTACTGATCCAATATTAATTCTTCAAGGAAATGCCCTCTGTCATTGGTACTTTCTTATATTTCCCTACCTTCCGTAATCTTTATATTGCACTCCAAATTGTAATTAATTATTATCTGGAAGCTGCTATATTTAAGTGTGTTATCTGAGATGGAGCCTGTCTTTGCAGTGGCTCCACCCAGTGCTCTTGAGCATTTCTTACTCTGCATCCAAACTGAGCTCCTCTCTACTCCCATTCTCAAACCTGTTCCTCCTGTACGCCCTGCCCTGCTCAGCAGCTCCAATCGAGCTGTGGTGTTTCTCCCTTCCCCTTCAGACTCTTCATGTCAGTCCAGTCACTAGAAGCTTTCTCTTTCAATCCTCACTACTAATGCTTATTTTAGCTCTGGTGTTCCTTGCCTGTGGCGCTGGCCTTTATTGTTAGATTCGTAGTCTGCCCTCCACAGAGCTGCTGTCCTAATATCTATAAAATAAAACTATGGCCAGGGAGATGGGTCAGTGGAATAAGCGCTTCCCTGGCAAGCGCAAGGGCCTGCGTTCAATCCCCAGTTCTGCCAAAAATAAATAAATAAAAATAAAATAAAACTAGTCTCATTTTTCTCCTCAAGCACTCTAGTTCATTTTTGGTGGTACCATTGCTGGTATATAGAACTGCACATTTTTGGATATTTCTCCTCTTCAAAAATATCTGTGTATTTCTAGGGAAATAGGTAATTTTCACAGAAAGAACATCTCAAGAACCATTTACCAAAAACCATTTGCTGTTACTGCGTCCTCTAAACCCTTAGTTGAGCCTGTGACTCACTGATGCAGACAGGACTCAGTGTGTCCCCTGCTCAGATCCCTTCCAGTAAGCACTGCTGGCTCTTCTTAAGATTCCTTTCTGGCTCCTCTGAGCTCATGTAGAAGGTTATCAGCCCAATCTGATTTTCTTCAGAATATAGGCTTTCTTTGTTCCCAGAGTACCATGTAAATTGTATTATACTTGTTGACATGTCTCTCTGCCCACTAGATTCTGAACTTCTTTAAATAAGCATCTTTGTCTTTTCATCTTATTCCCTGTCATCCAACATAGGACCTGACATATATGTTTGGATGAATCCTCTAATCACATTAGGTATGTAAATTGCTTAGAACTATACACTGTTTTGCGTAGCTGCTGATCCCTGACATTGGTCTGGCTTAGTGTTTCTCAGAAACATTCTAGTTAAGTTGGGGTGTATGGAACTGTACATTTCCGGATGTTCTTCATCTTTACCTGCATTTCCAGGAAGTTATTTTCACAGGACAAATATCTCAAGAAAATGCTAAAATGCTAAGCATGTCATAAAGCTTAATAGATGTTTGTTTCCATGAACTTGAATATTCTTTTAAATAGGCATGGTATCATTTGTATTGAAAGAAAAATTTATAGCGTTTAGCAATTTTGTTTAATAATTTAGCCAAAACATTTAATATATACCACAGGGCCATAGTGTTAAGAGGTAAGGACTATATTTATAAGTATTATATGTCTGTATTATAGTAGTAATTACTGTGGAGTAAAAAATTTTATAAAACAATTCACATATTAGATATGGGAATATTACAGGTAGCACAAAGTGAAGCTGAAAAGAAGTTGAAGAAAGATGACAAGAAAAAAGAATTGCAGGAACTAAACGAGCTGTTCAAACCTGTAGTTGCTGCTCAAAAAATAAGTAAAGGTAAAAGTCAAGTATCAAAGTGGTGGTATTTTCACATATAATTTATGTTTAAAAATTTATTTGTTTTGCTGTTTCTTACCCAGTCATTGTACCATTGCAGTCACTGACCCCACACTTAAGATGAAGTTTAGAGTCTCCTAGTTGGCTTGTAACACTCGGGCTTTGGTAGGAGCCACAGAAAACAGTAGTTGAGTAAGCTGCAAGTCGCAGCCATTGGGCAGTATTTCTGTTTGTGTATTTGTGCCTTCTTGACTGCCACTTGGCAGGTGATGGTGGAACAGCCTTTGTGTCCAGTTACACATGCGCAGCCGCCTTCATTATAAAAATAAAAGCAACACAAATGCATGCTAAATGCTCTAGAATGGGACCTTAAAGACATATCTTACCAGGCACCCGTGAGGTATTTCCTGTCACATCGGTAAAAGGGCAGGAGCAAGCTAGCCAGAGGTAGTACCGTCTCCCAAGTGCAAGCCACATGTGATGGTCTAGAGGTGTAATGCACGTTCCCCACACTTCTGACCCAGGTGCAGATCCCAAGTCCGTGGTGTGTGCCTTCTTCAAGCAAGGACAGTGTACTAAAGGTGACAAGTGCAAGTTCTCTCATGATCTCACTCTGGAGAGAAAGTGTGAAAAGCGAAGTGTCTACATTGATGCACGAGATGAAGAACTTGAAAAGGGTATTTTTGTTTTAATTGTTCTTAAAAATAGCTATTACTTTGGACTTGTTACTATTTGTGTGTAATAAGTTCAAAAACATTTCAGTCTTCGTAGTATTCATAAACAGTTTGATGAGCTCTTTTTCATAAAAATTGGAATTTACCGTATGACCCCTTATATAATGACTATATTTAGAAAAAGGGTGATTTTGTTTTTTTAATATTTTTATTAGTCTGTGCTTCCAATACATAATAATTAAACCATTGTGGGGAGTTGGGGCTTGTGTGTGACACAGCTTTGTTTTTTTGCTCCTTTTTTCTGTTTAATTTCGATTCATCTATTATTCTTTCCTTCTTTTGCCTAAACGACCAATATTTAGGAAGCTTTGTAGAATAATCTCACTGTATAGCCTTGCCTTTGATTTTATTTTTTTTCTATTTTATTGAGAAGCATAACAATGAGACAGTATCAAAACTAATTAATAGGACAGTTTCAACAGTTAATACATTGTATGTTGTTACCTTCTTAGTGGTTATCCATAATAGTTACCATAGATATACAGCTACTTTCACTTAATGGCCTTTGATTTTAAAGAACCTGTGCTAGTCAGATTAGGAGACTTAGACTATGGCATCTGTTTCCTTAAGGTAAATAAGAGGCCAGCCAACTAGCTCAGCAGATTAAAGCACCTGCAAGCAGGCACAGGGGCCTGGGGTTTGATCCCCGGGCCTGCCATGCTGGCCCTGCCCCCAGGGTACACTGATAACAGTTGAGAGTGGGCATGGTGGCACATGCCCTTAATCCCAGCTCTTGGGAGGCTATAAACAGGAGGATCACTACAAGTCCAATCTGTTAGTGAGACCCTGAACACCCGATAGACCCTTCCCTAAAATATATATTTTTAAAAAGGGGGGTGTAGATAAGGACCCAGTAGATAAAATGTGTTTAACCTTCCTCTCTTTTTGTTTAGATACAATGGATAATTGGGATGAGAAAAAGCTTGAAGAAGTAGTGAACAAGAAGCACGGTGAGGCGGAAAAGAAAAAACCAAAAACTCAAATAGTATGTCCTTTTCTTGAATTGAGTTGCTGTGGTGTTTATTGTTAGGGAGAATTATGTGGCAAGGTATTTGCTGCTGTTTTCTACTGGATTATTCTTTAGGTTATTAGAAATTTTTACTTTCTCAGTATAAAGTACATCAAGCTTTATTGTTAAAATTTACAAGCTGTGTTTTCCAAAATTAGTTATTCAAAAATAGCTTTTGAAAACCATGTGATAGAGTTTTTTAAAGGCCATTTCCTAGTATGATCTTACTTTCTGTAATATGAATGAATGGTGTATTCAAGTAAGCATTTCCTTGTTGCAATTATAAATGGAGGGACACCTATTAAAATAGTTCCATTACTAATCTTTGATTTTTAATATAGTGAGATATTTTTTAATTACAAGTTCAGAAATGAAATTTTGATAAGTAGTAATTCTAGTATTCCTAGAAAATTTGGTGACTTATTTCTAAGATTAATGAAAAAACCTTCTTGTGTAGAAATATTTTCAGTACTAGATCTGCATACATCTGCCCTATATCTTGGTGGGGGTGTAACAGAATATGGACTCTTGGACAATTTTTATTTCTGTGCAGTGTTACTGTCCTTTGTTTTCCTTCACTCAGATGTAAGAAGTTTGCCTATAGAGTCCAGTGGTATCGTAATCTTTATGCTATTACTGCCTGTTAATTTTTAGGAAAGATCACAAAATTGTGGTTACATTTTTATAACCAATTTATAGTGATTTACCTAAACTTTAGAATTTGAAATTACATTTACAAGTATAAACAAGCCCTTGCATAATTTACAAAATAGCATACTGTATATGCTATTTATAGGACCTTTATAAAGATCAAGTACTAGGAAATGTGCTATTTTTAAGACTTTAAGATGAACTTATGCATACACTTCTTCGCATGTGAGTGCTCCATCCCTCAGTGAAGAGCCGCTGGATGCGAGTGGCCTGTGTATGCTGAGCCGACGTTTCTCACTCGTGTTGTTTCTACAGGTCTGCAAGCATTTCCTTGAAGCTATTGAAAATAACAAGTATGGCTGGTTTTGGGTGTGCCCTGGAGGGGGTGATAATTGTATGTATAGACATGCTCTTCCTCCTGGATTTGTGTTAAAAAAAGATAAAAAGAAAGAAGAGAAAGAAGATGAAATTTCATTAGAAGATCTCATTGAAAGAGAGGTAACTGGTATTATTTTGCTACTATTAAACACTAAAAAACAGTATTTGCTACGAATTCTGATACTTACCACTTGGGGGCAATAGCATGTTGTTGTGGAAGGGAAAGAGCTACTGGGAATATTTCTGCGTCTAAATGTAAGCCCAGCCATGAATATGAGCCAATTGTAGCTTGGATTTCAGGGTTATGTAACAACCGTGCTGGGTACCAACTTAACATGTTCCTTTCCTAAGGTTCCATTCTGTGGCATGCCCTGTCACTTCTCAGGTTGCTGAAAAATGACTTGGTTTTAGATTTTTTTCTCAGTCGTTTTCTCCCAGTGTACTAATCACTGATAAAGGACGGGGAGACAGTACCTCTGCCATTTTTTCTGTTATGTGTTACCTTCCTTGGACTCAAGGCTCTTCCAGGAGTGCAGGTGGCACTTGTGATAGGGAGGGCTCCTCAGATTCGGGCATGGGGTGCACACTGGTGGGCTCTGCACAGAGGGGGCTTTGGCAGCCTAGGCCATATATGGCATCAGGACTCAAAGCAGAAAAAGACAGTCTTCAGCTGTGCTTTTTCTAGCTCAGCCAAAAGACCATTTTATTCTGTAAGTTAATAGATGTGGCTACTTCTGGCATCAACGTGAAGTTGAGTTTATTAGAAAAAACTCAGTGGAGAATTTTGTATTTAAAGCTATATATATTTTGCCTAATCTTAAATAATGAGTATTTTGTATAAGTTCTTGATGTTGGGAGTAAGTGCACTTATTCCTGATTCCATGTCTCTATGAGCACGTTTGTAATAGCCCATGCTCACAAGGATGCAGCTCGGCTTCATCTGTTCGCGTCCCTGGCACCTCCCACTCCTACCCACCCCTCCACTCTTGGTCCCCTTCCCAGTTGAAGAGCTTCCATTTCCTTTTTTATTTTTCTTCCTTTCTTTCTTTTTAAATCTTTTCTCCCTTCCATTATCTTATATTCTCTTTTTCATTTGAAAAAGATCTATCTCCTGTTATCGTTTACTTTGGTCACTCTTTACATTTTGAATTTCTCATGGACTTGTATTTTGGTGTCTCATCCAGAGTACAATACATTGTAGTGAAAAAACAAGTCAGCTTTTGAGAATTTGGTGTATTTGGTATTGTCTCCTCATCCTACCTCTTAGTAATTCTTCATCTCAGTAAATTTCCTGGCTCCTTTATAGAAATGGTTGTGTTAGCATGTATAGATAAAGCTTTTAACACTGAGCGCCTGGCTAGTGTTCAACAGTGTTTATTTTCCTGTGTGCTTATTACTTTTTGCTTTGAGGAACAGCTGGGGTGTTCAGTTTAGTTTCTCATCTCCTGGGGACCACCAGTGAAACATGGATATTATTAATAGTGCCTTTAACTTTTATTGTCTTCAGTAGTTGGTTCTTGTTTAAGTGATTTTTCTTGATTAGTTTTAGTACCAAAGTTAAACACTAAGAAGAAAAGGTAGCTCGGGTATGTGTTTTCAAGTGTGGCATTTCTGGACACTCAGTGCTCAGTCACCTGAGGTGAAAATGTTAACTTATTCCGTATTTATCATCTTTGGGGCAGAGAGGTAAGGCCTAAATTGCATGAGGAGAAATCCACCACTTGCACCACCGGTATGACGTGTGTTCTCTTCCCTCCACAGCGTTCTGCCCTGGGTCCCAATGTTACCAAAATCACTTTAGAATCTTTTCTTGCATGGAAGAAAAGGAAAAGACAAGAAAAGATTGATAAACTTGAACAAGATATGGAAAGGAGGAAAGCTGACTTCAAAGCAGGAAAGGCACTGGTGGTGAGTCCCAAGCCACCACCTCCTATGTGTTTGGTGTGGGATTTTGGCCTATTTAACTGTCTGCGTGCTTAAGTCGGTGTCCAGAAAGTGTTTGGAGTTTTCCTAAGCTGAGATATTTGCATGTCTGAACAGATCAGTGGTCGCGAAGTGTTTGAATTCCGTCCTGAGCTAGTCAATGATGATGATGAGGAAGCTGACGACACACGCTACACTCAGGGAGCAGGTGCTGATGAGGTGAGTGGGGTTGGGGGTGGGGGGCAGTGGCCACAGCCCTGAGGCTAGGTGACAGAGAGCAACACGCGTCATTCCTCAGCAGTGTGGACATGATGATCACTGCGTCCTGGGGTGCTTGTGAGAATTGAAGGAGGAAATACTGTATTTGTTAATAGCACCTTATGGAATAATAAAGTGCTGTATGTACCAGCTATGGTAACTGTTTTGTTCCCCTCTAAAATAAAGCAAAGATCTTGTTTATCACGATGTGCTAAAGGTATCAGTCATGGTCTGGAAGTACAGACACAACGGCAAGGCATTTGGTTATAGGCAGTTTTAGAAATAACAGGTAATGTATATTCAGTAGTTGTCATAAAATGTTTAGTTGAAAAGAGTATCATACTCTGTGAGACAAGGGGCACCAGGGACTGATGAGATAGCTCAGCAGTCTAAAGCGCCTGCTGCAGCAAGCTTAGCGAAGCACAGGGACCGAGGTTTGGTCCCAGGCACCATGTGCCATGCTGGGGGGGGGGGGGGGTGTTCCAGTGGAAAGAGCTTTTTTAAGAAACTTAGAAAAAAATGAATTTTGACAATAGTTGACCTTTTGTTTTCAACTGGCATTAGTGACAATTCTGTTTTCATTAAGCTAAATGTTGGTAAAACTAATTTGTAGCAGCTGTTATTAGTGACAACTGTTTTATGACTTTTTGAAGGTTGATGATTCCATGAGCGTAAATGACATAGACTTAAGCCTTTACATCCCAAGAGATGTGGATGAGACAGGCATTACCGTAGCCAGTCTCGAAAGATTCAGCACATATGCTTCAGACAAAGATGGTGAGTATGCTGCCTTCTGCAGAATTATAAGAATTAGGAAGGTGTCTAAAGAGAAGCCAGAGGTGGCAGATTTAGACGTGTATCAGTGCCAAACTGTGGTTGGCCCTGCATAAAGCAATAAATGGTTGGTGCTGTTTGCTGAGCAAACTGAACTAACTAGAAAAGGATCTGGGATGAGTCTGGAGCTGTAGGAAATGAGTTTGCTGTGGGACCTTGTGAGTTTGAAATGCTGTGGCTACCTAGAGTGGTCTTGTCTAGGACACAGCAGCCATTTGCTGGAAAAAATAATAATACACATTACCTGTATTAATTGGAGTGAGTGTGTCACCCAAGCACAGTACATAGAGCAACATTCTAGGGCACAATGCAAATGAATGCCAGTGTTTGCATTTGAGCCAGAGAAAATAAGCAGCTAGGGAAGGAGTGTAGGAGTCGGGGCCATTTCTCAGCAGGACCATGAGGCTAGAAGGAAGAAAAGATGAATACAGACTTCTCTGAGCTTAGAGATCAGGTGCTTTTGGATATGAAAAACCTAAATGTATGTATAGGCAGGACAGTTGGAAAGACTAACAAGCCAGACCTGGAAGTATAAATAACGATTAAGTATGAGTGGGAAAGGTAGCCAAGGGTGTTCCTGAGATAAGGCTTATTGGTATAATTGCATCTGATTAGACCTCGAAGAGACGGGAAAAGTTGAGTGTGCTTGCCGTGGGAGAAAGAGTCAGGAGTACTAATTAAGGCAGAAGCTGAGAGAGAAAAGCCCAAACTTTATTTTTACAATAGCAGAATACAAGTTTTAACTTGAAAGCTGGCCGTCCTGCTAGTCTCTGAGAAGGATGTCCTAGGGCTGTCTCCCTGACACAACTGCTGTGCCACATAGAGGAGGCAAGAGTGACAATAGACAGTTGCAGGTACATTGTAGACCTTCCCCAGGATTTCTTATCAGAAAAACCTGAAATAGCTAAAAAGCTCAAACTGTTAAAAGTTGGTTTTATATAAGGGTTATCACTGAACAGAAACAAACCAGCATTTTTTGTTTTACTCAACTGTTTACAGCTGTAAGGGGAAGTGGCTTTCTCTCCTTCACATGGCATGCTAGGACCAAACCTCATGTCCTTTCTGCTGAGCCGGTGCTCCACTCTGGTGCTGTACCCCTGGCTCCTCACCCTCTGGGAGGGAGGTAGCCCCGTGGCTGAGCTCCTGGATGGAGTGTTTGTGCTTTCATACTCACAGGTTTATTTCTTGTATCATTAGCTATTTGCAAACCCAAAAGTCAAGGCTCTGCTTATATAGTTTCTGTTCATAACTATTCAGAGAACGCATTTTGTTTAAGTTGACACCTGTATTGCTAGGTTATGTAGGGAGCATAGAATTGTAAAAGTTCATCTCACCAGCCCTCCAGTGTGTCAACCACTAAGCAGTCAGATGTCTGCAGTAAAGAGTGTCTTGCAAGAGGAAGAGCTATATCAGTCTTTGCTGTCAGTTACTAGTAAGCAGTGTGTTCTTATTTTAGGTCTCACTGGTTGCACTTTGCATTTTTAGAAAATAAACTAAGTGAAGCCTCTGGAGGTCGGGCAGAAAATGGTGAACACAGTGACTTGGGAGAGGACAACGAAGTGGATGGACAGGAAAACGGAGCCGTCGGAGCTGTTCCTGTGGATGAAAATCTTTTTACCGGGGAAGATCTGGATGAATTAGAAGAAGAATTAAACACACTTGATTTAGAAGAATGACACCAAA